>PKMM01018561.1:390614-473621 GCA_002933915.1 Eutrema heterophyllum
TCTTAGGGAGTGTGTCTAATGCTTGATTGTGCTTGAGAAAGACAAACTTGATCTCAAGGCATTTCCCACCCACAAGGTGTTCGATGAAATGCCTAAGAGAGCTTTCTAAGAGAAATACCCTTCTTAGCCTAAGAGATTAGTTGTCTAAGGGATTATTTAGGTGATCTTGATTAATGAAATTAATGCTTGCTAATTAAGAGTCCACAAATGAGAATTTGATCTTGGATTAGTAATTAGCATAGGTGATTAGTGCCTTGAGAGAGGATTAGTCGCGATTAGGATCTTAACCTTGGAAATTAACCTTGATTGTGTATGAGCATCATGAATTAGACTTGGAATAGCCTATATCCAATTACCCCATCCTTGGATTCGCTTTCACCATTTGAGTTTATATCTCGTTTAGTTTGTTTGGTTTTGTTTATTGCTAAATCTTGTTAGGGTACTAGTTAAAATCAACAACTCACTTATCTAGCTTAACTTACTTGAGTGCCTTGTATTCTTCGTGCTTAGAATTAATCCCAATACGGATTGATAACCTTCTATACTACTCGTATTGGAGTTATTGATACCTCCTTAAGACCGAAAAGTCTTAGTATCAGCGTCGTAGAGTCATCGGAAAATACCATTCCATCGTGTTTTCTGGTATTTCACGTCTTTACCTGTTTTGTAGGAGACTTGCCCCCGAGAGGACGAAAAATCCCCTAAACATGATCGATTATCTTTTTTTTGTTTGTAACTTTACATTTTAGGAATACGAATATGTTATATATATTTCCCAATTTTTTATTTTTCTTTTTTTCATTAATTTTGGTTTTTAGGATAAATTTACATTTTCTAGTTTTCCTTTTTATTTAATAACTTTAATTTTTAGGATTAAGAAACAATTATAAAATTTTCCTTTAATTGTTAATATTATGTGGCAAAATTTAATTGGAAATTTGTTTTACACATGTCAAAATCTGATCGATTGACTTGACACGTATAACGATCAGGTGAGTTAACAACTTTGAAACATTCAATTTTATATAATATGATTACAACATAACCGGGTAAATTTTTTAAATTACACAACTAAACATCATACATATAAACACGGATCATAACCAAACAGATTATCCTATGAGTTCGGTTGTGTTAAATTAAAATTTACTTTCTAAGAATTACTTGCCGTTGAGATAACCAAGCGATGTCAAAGTGGGTGTATTGATATGATCATGGACAGCTTCGAGCTTGAACCAGATGATGAGCTAGAAGCTGAGGAGCTTGAACCAGAGGATGAGCTTGTAGCTGAGGAGTCCTTGACCATTCCTACTGGTCCAATGACACGATCCAAGACAAAGAAGCTCAAGGAAGCTGTTGTCGGCATACTTAGCCAAATTCAGGAGCAACCAGATTACTTGAGCCAAATGGGAAATGAAGCTACATTAGTGATGATCCGAGTTCAAGGAGGTTAGTGAGCTTGTGATCTAGTTTTTGTGCTCTTTTTCCCTGTCTCCGTTTTTGTCCCACTGAGTTTTACGGAGATAGGTTTTTAACAAGGCAAAACTAGATCACCTTCCCTTAGCTCACTCGCCAAACTTGAAGCCCATTCCAAGACTGTCTCTTTGGCGATTTCTTCTTGGCCCAGTAGCATGTCTCATTTTAGACAAAGACAAATGACTTAAGGCCCATATGTGTTGCTGGCCCATTTGTTTTCTTTTGTTTATTTTTTTTTCCTTTGTCGCTTGTTGCTACAAAACCTAGTGTCTCTCTTTGACGCAGACATATCATCTTTTATCAGAAAACTTTTCATCTTCCTCGTTGGTTTAGAGAGTGATTCTCTTCATCATCTACTGGTGCATAATATCCAGTTCCTTGTTCGTCTTTGGTGCGTAATATCCTTAGTCGTTCAAGCCGGTATATCAAAGGGCTCTTCATCCCCTTTGTGCGACCCCTTCACTCCCACGCCCCTTGAAGCTCACGCTTGCAAGGCTTATCCTGTTCTGCCCAGAATGTAGCGTTCGAATCTTAGGTAGTTTTTCATTAAGTGGTATCAGAGCAAACTCTATACTATGGGTAATCTCTTTCCTATCTCTATTTCGCATATGTCTTAGTTTTTCCTTTGAGTTTTATGTCTGTTCATCTCCTGGTTTTGTTGTCGCACAAGTTCATCTACTAATTTTGTGTTTTTCGTGTCTGTGCAGCTACTTGAGTGTGTGTCGAGTCTGGTTAGCCTTATTTATGTGTGATTGTCGCAGTTAGCATCCTGTTTAGTTGTGTTTTTTGTTTAGTTCATCAAAAAAATCAAAAAAATAAAATAAAATTTTAGGGTTCAGTTTGTGTTGCGATTTGCGTTTGTTACTGTCTCTGCAATTCTGTGTCTTAGTTCGAGTTTAAGGAGTCTAGTTTCGTGTTAGAGTCAAGTCTAGGTGAAGTCTGGATTGTTACAGTGAAGTCTGGCTTGTTTAAAAGTGAAGTCTGGCTTGTTAAAAAGTGAAGTCTGGCTTGTTAAAAACTGAAGTCTGGTTTGTTTAGATATGTTTTAGCTAATCTGTTCATGTCTAAACATATTGTGAATCAATTTTTTTTGTGAAGAACTAGTTACTGGTGTATTGTTCTACCTTGTTTCAGGTCGAATATGAGTGAAGAACAAGGAGAAAACAGCAACAGACTATGGATGGAAGCTGTGTTTGCTCGTATGGAGAAAATGATGGATACTAAGCTGGAAGCTTTCCGTCAAGAGCAGCAACGGCATGGAGAACACGTTCAGAGTGATAACCAGCAAAGAAGAGCTCGACATAGAGCACCTAGAGGAGAAGCATATCAGCAAAGACAGCGTAGAGATGATGAGGCTGCAAGTTACTACAGCTATGACAATGATTCAACTCAAGACAGTCAAAGGCGTAATAGACGTGCTAGAGAAGGCAGAGCTCAGCGAGACAACTTTGGAGGTCTCAAGCTCAGAATCCCTCCATTTCATGGGAAAAATGATCCCGATGCCTATCTGGAGTGGGAGAAGAAGATAGAGCTCGTCTTCAACTGTCAACATTACACTGAAATCAACAGAGTGAGAGTCGCAGCTACTGAGTTCTACGACTACGCCTTAAGCTGGTGGGATCAGCTTGTTACCTCTCGGAGACGCAATGGCGAAGATCCAGTGGAGAGTTGGACTGAAATGAAGAGTATTATGAGGAAACGGTTCGTCCCCAGTCATCACCACCGTGAGCTGCACAACAAGCTCAGAAAACTGTCTCAAGGAAGCCGTAGTGTAGAAGACTACTTTCAGGAGCTGGAAACACTACTGATCCGTGCTGATGTTTCTGAGGATCGTGAAGCAACTATGTCAAGGTTTCTGGGTGGTTTAAACCGTGATATCCATGATAGATTGGAAATGCAACACTACGTGGACTTGGAAGAGATGCTTCACAAAGCAGTTCTAGTCGAACAGCAGCTCAAGAGAAGAAGCAACTCTAAACCGAGCTATGGAGCTGGAATTGTCCACACTAAACCTAGCTATGGGAGTGGATCAGCTGCTGTAAAATCAAACTATCAAAGGGAAGAGAGGCCTAATACATTTAAACGTGAAGGGAAGCAGATCATGACACCAAAACCAGAAGCTAAGCCCTACGCAGCAAATCCAGATTACAAGGGAAAGGCAGAAGCTACAACGAGGTCTCGTGATGTTAAATGCTTCAAATGTCAAGGCAGAGGTCACTACACCAACGAGTGCATCAATAAGAAAGTAATGATCATGCTGTATAATGGCGATATGGAGTCAGAAGATGAGGAACCAGAACATGAATCATTATCTGAGCATGAGGAGCTGCCTGCTCGTGGTGAACTGTTAGTAACCAGAAGATCCTTAAGCTTGCAAACTAAGGGAGACGAGCCATAACAAAGGGAAAATTTATTCCATACAAGGTGTTTAGTCCAGGGCAAGATCTGTAGCTTAATCATTGACGGTGGGAGCTGTACTTAGCTCCTTTTCTTGCAGATGATCCAGATTTGAGGTCAAATCCTTTTCAAGAGGAGGGGGATGATATGATCATGGACAGCTTATAGCTTGAACCAGATGATGAGCTAGAAGCTGAGGAGCTTGAACCAGAGGATGAGCTTGTAGCTGAGGAGTCCTTGACCATTCCTACTGGTCCAATGACACGATCCAAGACAAAGAAGCTCAAGGAAGCTGTTGCCGGCATACTTAGCCAAATTCAGGAGCAACCAGATTACTTGAGCCAAATGGGAAATGAAGCTACATTAGTGATGATCCGAGTTCAAGGAGGTTAGTGAGCTTGTGATCTAGTTTTTGTGCTCTTTTTCCATGTCTCCGTTTTTGTCCCACTGAGTTTTACGGAGATAGGTTTTTAACGAGGCAAAACTAGATCACCTTCCCTTAGCTCACTCGCCAAACTTGAAGCCCATTCCAAGACTGTCTCTTTGGCGATTTCTTCTTGGCCTAGAAGCATGTCTCATTTTCGACAAAGACAAATGCCTTAAGGCCTATATGTGTTGCTGGCCCATTTATTTTCTTTTGTTTATTTTTTTTCCTTTGTCGCTTGTTGCTACAAAACCTAGTGTCTCTCTTTGACGCAGACAGATCATCTTTTATCAGAAAACTTTTTATCTTCCTCGTTGGTTTAGAGAGTGATTCTCTTCATCATCTACTGGTGCATAATATCCAGTTCCTTGTTCGTCTTTGGTGCGTAATATCCTTAGTCGTTCAAGCCGGTATATCAAAGGGCTCTTCATCCCCTTTGTGCGACCCCTTCACTCCCACGCCCCTTGAAGCTCACGCTTGCAAGGCTTATCATGTTCTGCCCAGACTGTAGCGTTCGAATCTTAGGGAGTTTTTCATTATGTATCTTATGCACGAAAAAGATTTGTAAAATATTTTTTTGGTGTGAAATTGAGAAACTATCAAATTAGTAATATAGAGGTGAGGAATTAGAATTCATTTCCTTTTAGGATTGTAATATATTGTTTAATTTCTTTAATCTAAACAGAATTACTAATTTACTACAAGAAAACAACTTGTTTGCAACGAAATTTTACGACGGAAATAATTCGTTGTAAATTACCGCCGTAGCACCGAATTAACAACAAACAATCATTTCGACGTAAAATCGTCGTAAATTTACGACGAGACCGTTAAATCGTCGTGAATTAGGCACGAGTTGCCATCGTTCTTACAACGAAAATGAAAATCGTTGTAAATTCGACGCTAGTTTCCATCGATACTAATTAACGACAACATAACGCCGAGCGGAAAAGTTTGGAAAAAACACATTTTCCTATGGGTTCACCTAATTGTTTACATCGACACCCAAAACAGACAACTTGAATATTTACCTGACGACACAGAGGAAGAAGACGATTCAGATAAGTTTGAAGAGAGTGATGATGATGAACCCCAAAACAGTCAACTTGAATATAATAAGAAAATCTAATTAAGATCTTATGTTTGTATTGAAATCCTTTTATTTTATTTATGCTAAGTATCCATATATAACATGAAGTAATGTTAATTATTATTTTGGTATAATTGAGTAGAAACTTATACACTACAAGAAAACAAGAGTATAACAATGGATGAATTCGTTGTAAAACGGGTCTTGCCACAAATTAACGACGAATGACAATACTTCGTAAATAGATCGTCGTAATTCAATATTCGTTGTAAATTCTTCGTAAGATCTGGGACGAATACAAATCGTCGTTAATTCATCATAAACGAAATCGATGTAATTTCGTTGTAAACAGAAGTCATTGTAATTTCATCGTAAACGAAATCGATGTAATTTCGTTGTAAACAGAAATTGTTGTAATTTCGTCGTAAACAAAATCAATGTTAATTCGTTGTAAATTACCAATGATTTAACAACCACTCTTAATTAATTTAAATAATCTTAATTAATATATATTTCAAATTTATTTTTAATATTTTATATATAACATAAAATTATAAATTAAATAGAATAAAAATATGTTTATAAATTTAAATTCAAAATACAGAATAAAATTCATAATAAAAGATAAAATTCAAAATACAAAAAAACTAAAATCTAATCCCCGAGGTTAATATCTTCGAAAAGTTCCGCATCTGAAGCTTCCACGGTTTGCTGTTCGAACTCCGTCCGCTCAACCGATCCATGTTCGTTTGTGGTTCTTCCTAACCATCATTTGTATATACATAAGAAAAATATATAAATGAATCTAAAAATTAAATTCAATCCTATATCTATTCCAATCATCCTAAATTTCAATTCTAATCCTATGTAATTAAAATTTCAATTCCAAATCCTATCTAATTATAATTCTACAATCTACTTTAATAAATGTAAATTAACTAAAGTAAAAAAAAGAAAAAAATATTACCCTTTATGTTTTTGCTAAGGTGGAATCGCAGAGAGAGAGTGAAACTTTAGTGAGAGAGTGAAAAGTGAGGAATGAGCGAGAGAGGAGGATATAGGCGCCGATATATATATATATATTTATTTATTTATTTACGATCTTCGTAAATTTGTTGGTAATTACCAACGAATTTACGACGAATCGTTGTAACGTTTCAAACGAATATTCAACCAATTGGTTTTCCCGCACGCGGAAAAAATACTAAAATTTGGGTTACAACGAATCGTCGTAAAATCGTCGGTCAATAATCAAACCAATTGGTTTTGCGGTGGCGGGAAAACCAAAATATTTACAGTTTTACAGCGAATTTATGACGATTAATTGTAATTTCATTGTAAAGTATATATTTGAAAATTATTCGATATGATTTTTTCTTTCATTTAAAAAAAATGAAATTATCATTTTATTAATTTGTGAATCCATGACATTTTACTACTTAAACAACAAATTCAATAACGACGTTTCGTTATAAATTAGTACAAATGTTCATATATAACATGAAGTAATGTTAATGATTGTATAGGAAAAATCATATTTTGGTATAATTGAGTAGAAACTTATATAACATTGTGGGAGTCAAAACCCACACAACTAATTTTTGTAAGACTTTTTAAAAGGTAACAAAAGATTCCGAAAGAAAACACAAGTGCAGAGATCCAAATATGGTTTCTTTATTGCTGTAAAGAAAGCTTTGAGTACAAGAGAATTTGCTGAGTGTCTGCTAGGTCAAAAGCGTGTTTCGTTTATGAATGAAAATGCTAACTATTTATACAAGTCTCGTAAACCGCCTAAGCGAGAATCTCGGAAGGTAAGTTTGGAATATTTCCTTTTTCCTTTTGCACGGCCGCTGACTCGAGACTTCTCCTAGGGTATTTGATAACTTCGGTCGCTTAATGGGCATGCGGCTTGGCCCACTATGCCTGAAAGGTAGAAATTGTCTAGGCCCACAAGTCTCTACTTCGACCCACGAAGTACTCAGGTCGGTTCGGTTTCGGTTTGGTCTTGATTCGGCCTTGGTTTAGTTTTGGTTCAGCCAAGGCGTGGTTTTGGTTCGTCGAAGGAATTATACCAGTCTCGCCTCGGCTCGGTCCCATTTTACTTAAGGTGATCTGACCGAGGCGAGTTGCCCGAGCTGCCCAATGTGAATCGTTCTTTGGCTCGGTCATCTCCCTTTCTTCTCTGGCTTGGTTCGGCTAAGTACATTTCTCCATACTTAGTCGTTTCGAGCTGTTAATCTCGAGTGGGTGAAAACCGACCCCAACAAACATGATAAATGAACTCATAAAAGTTTATATACAACATATAAACAACTCTATAATCAATTTTTAAGAATCAAATGATATACATAACGAGGATTTTACGACGATTTAGGACCATTCGTTGTAAAGTTAGCAACTTTGATCGATTGATTTGACACGTGTCGAGATCATGTGAGTTAGCAACTTTGAAACATTCAACTTTATATGATAAGATATTACACATATATATGTATATATAGTTAAAAACACGTTATATGTTGAGACATTTTACACTCAAAGACACTTTTTGAAAGTAGAATTACACTCTAAGACACTTTCAAAGAAAGTTACATTTAGCACACTTCTTGTGTTTTTACTATATTACCCCCACCATTATTTCTTCTCTCTTTCATCTATTTCTTCTTTCTTGCTTTTTTCTTATTTCATTTTTTTCTCTTTCCTCTTTCTTCTTTTCTCTTTCCTTTTTCACATTTTCTTGTTGACCTGACTTTAACAAAAGGCAGAGAGATAGACCCGAAAAAATACACAGAACCGAAAAACCCAACCCGAACCGAACTGAATTAGAAGGTACTGAAATAGTTATAAATACTCGAATGGTTCCTTTTATATTTGTCAAAATTAAATAATTTTTGCAAAATTTAACAAATTTTATTTAAATTAAAGATTTTTTTTAGTTTTTTCAAGAATTGGTAATCTAACAATTTTTTTTCACAATCAAATTATATATTTTTCTCTATATTTTGATACCAATTTCACAACCTTTTAATTAGATGTAAAAACTGGCGGGGCATTGTCGTCGCGATTTCTCCGTCGGATTTCCAACGGAACTAAATCCGTCAGTTACAGCTCGTCGGAGATCAAATTCGGTCAGATTTTCGTCGGAACATTCAGATAGACACTAGTCGTCAGAAAACAGTCATAACTTTTCCGATTGATTTTATGCCGGATTTTTCCGACGGATTTCCGACAAACAGTTCATGTTGGAATCCCCGTCGGAAAGTCGTTGGATATCAGTCGGAAAAATTTCCGACGTCGTATTTATGCCCTGTTTGTGAATATATATCCCTTTGGCTAAGCCTCTTGATCTCGGATTTGAACTTCAAAGAAGGGTAACGATGACCCAAACAAGAAAATTCATGGCTCGGAAGTCGAACATTGTGGATATGACGCATGCGTATCCTTGTAGATGTGTACACGTGGACGATATTCGAGTGGATCTGCATGCATATCCATGTAGTTGCGTACACATGGACGATATTTGCTTGGATACGCATACACATCCATGTAATTGCGTCCACATGGACGATATGCGCGTGGA
Source organism: Eutrema heterophyllum (assembly GCA_002933915.1). Taxonomy (NCBI): domain Eukaryota; kingdom Viridiplantae; phylum Streptophyta; class Magnoliopsida; order Brassicales; family Brassicaceae; genus Eutrema; species Eutrema heterophyllum. Next base: position 399,582 of record PKMM01018561.1, read on the forward strand.
TACGCACATGTCTATCCATATAAATGCGTCCACGTGGACGCAGTTATGTGGATACGCATGTGTTCTGCCAATGTGTTCGAACCACACATAAAATAATGTGAAATGGGTATCAAAGTATATAGAAAAAAGAAACATAGTTTATAATGCAAAAAAAATTGTGAAAATGTTTTTTTATGAGAAGAAATAAGCAAAACAAACTAATTGGGGTGTGAAAACCAATAATAATTAAAAAAATGATTTGCGTTTTGGGAATAATGATATAATGGTATTTAGGATATGACCCGTTTAGGACCCGAGAAAATTTTGGTTCGGTTCGAGTCTTGTCGGTTTCCGATCGGTTTTAGGATTTTGTGTGAAACCCGCTATAAAACCAAAAATAATATTTGTATCGGTTCGGGTAGGTTTTGAACCCGAATACCCCGAATTACCCGAGAAAACAAGACTTTCGGTTGGTTTAGGGAAGAATTGTACCCGAATAACCCGATTTACCCGACAAAACCCGAATTATCCGAAAAACAAGACTTTCGGTTTAGTTTATGGAAGAATTGTACCCGAATAATCTGATTTACCCGACAAAATCCGAATTACCCGGAAATACATATATGCACATGTATATGCGATATATATGTAATATGATATGTTGTAATTTCTCGTGTACCCGATCTGGTTTTGGGTTGTACCCGAACCGACCCACAAACCAAAACTAATTTATGTAGGAACCGTTTGGTTTTTGTAGCTAAATCGAATCCCACCCGAACCTTGTTTTCGGGTCGGTTCAGGTTGGGTTGCTCGGGTTCGGTTTATATGCTCATGCCTTGTTCTATTGAAATAAATATTTTGTAATGTCAAAGATTTTAAGTATTTTTGGGATGAGAAAAATTAAGAGTGAGAGGAAAGAAAAAAGAAAAAAGAGGAAAGAGAAAATGAGAAATAAACAAAAGCAAAAAGAGAAAAAGAGATGAAAGAGAGAAAATAAACAAAAGAGAGAAAATACACCTACACACGTACTTTCTCCCACATAAGGATATCTTGGTATTTTAAAAAATTGAACAGTTGAAAAGTGTGTGTAGGTGTAAAGTCAAAGTGGAGAAAGTGTGTTAAATGTAATTATAAAGTGGTAAGTGTGTTTTTTGTAAGTTAAAAGTGGGAAAGTGCCCCACAGTGTAACTCTCTCTTACGGAGTATATGTTATTGTAGCATGTTAAATTATTTAGAGTAATTATAAGATCTATCATTTATTAACATCAAAATTAACTCACCTTTTTGGACACTATTCAACCACTGCTATTCAACATAAAAAGTCCAACTCACCGTTATCCTTTCCAAATAATTTCAATTTTATATTTTTTCTCTCATGTTACTATCCACGACGGAGAAGAAGAAGAAAGAAGAAAAAGACCGGCAGCCCGCCGATAACACCGGTGGCCCAACGATAACACCGACGGGCGAGAATAACACCGGCCGGCGACGATAACACCGGCGGTGACGATAACACCGGCGGGCGACGATAACTTTGTTTTGATATCAAAGTTAGATAACCAATAACACATAGTTTCTATGATATGATAACCGGGTTATCACGATAATTTTTATATTTTCATATATCACACATATCTGCGAAATGTAACTGGATTAACACGATAATTTATGATATGATAACTGATTTAACATGACAATTTCATAAAAATGAACATGATAACTGGGTTAACATAACAATGTTAACGATACTAACTATATGTTAACGATGCTAACAATGATAATTGGGTTAACATGACAATGTTAACGATGCTAACAATATGTTTTCCTTGTTATGAACAGTGGTCGTCGAGTTTTGATGAATAGTACCACAGCCGTTTGATGAACAGTGTCGCCGGATTCTTCTATCAGAAAATGAGTTTAAGAACAATGACATTTCTATAATTATTAAAAAAGGAAAAGAATATTTTGGATTTTCTCTTTGTTCCTCACCTAATTTATTTGTTCCTCACCTAATTTATAAAGTCTAACTAATACTTACCTTTTGGGTCAAATATACACTCAATTAACCCAATATTGTATCGTATAAACATATAAAATAACCTCTAGTTTTCTACTGAACGCGGTAGCTGAAATATTAACCTGTTTTCTTTTAGGTTAAAATACATGTGTGTGAAAGGAAACTATCTTATTGGTTCTTTCGAAAAAAAAAAAAAAAAACTATCTTATTGGCGATGGCCAACTCGTTGAGACAATTCACGGAGTTACCTCAAATCAACTCGAACCCTTGTCGAGAGTGATGCCCGAGTCTTCTCCACGTTCTCACAGATCCTTCAGTGTGAATTTGTTTTGGCTACCTTCGTTTTCGTTGCCGTTGTCGAAAATGATAAGGTTGGTTTTTTTCGGTGTCGAACAACTTTGACCGAGTCTGTGTCTCTTTCCACCATTGTTGTCGCCGGAAAAATTGTTATAGTTTTCCAAGAGAAAGACTAAAACAGAAAAATTGAGAAAGAAGTACATGATAGTTTGATATTGTCGGATCTACAAATCAATTAGAAAGAAAGAGAGTGTGGAGAGATAAAAAAAAAATGAGGGAGAGAGAGATAAAACATGTTTTACTATTTTTATTTTACCTCAAGACTTGATATTAGGTTGTGGATACATTGCGCTGGCGATGAATGATCACCGATCAGCTCAGGGGTTGACGCCGCAGTAGATCTGGAGAAGATCTTCGCTGGATTTCTTCATGAAATTGAGGTACGAGTCGTAGAAGCGTAAGAGGCCGTCGTGCTCGAAAGGGTTGTAGCGGAGGGGATGTTGGTCATCGACCAGCTCCTCCGGCGTACGGATCGTACCTTTGTGGAAGGAGAAAAACCCTAAAGAGTATCGAATCTCATCTGCGCTCATCACTACCCTGTGGTAACACGGATTTATCCTATCGTTACTCCACGCCTTCAAATCAATCGAATTTTTGTTAGTGTCCTTGACTATATGTCTTTGGTGAAATTCGAATCGAATTGGGATGAGTGATTTGGACTCGCCGTGAGACCCATGCCGGAGAGAACGACGAATCTTGTCGGCGACGGGTTAAACCCGACCCATTGATCAGTCATGGTTTTCAGCTGGAGACCTCCGACGTGGTTCTGGTGGAGGATACTCATGAAACTCTTATCAGTATGCGACACAAAACCCGTGTTTGCTTCACCGTTTCGCTGTCTCCGGTAACTCAGCAACCTCAACAGGTATCGAGTTGACTCCGAATGTATCGCCGAGTGCTTCTTCTCGTCCATTCCATAGCTCTCGTACAACATCCTCATCACCGTCTGGTCTAGCCCCGCTAGTGCCATTGCGTACATATGTGTGGTTTGACTGCAAATCAAACATTTGATCTGAGATGACTGCAAAGGACTAGTCGATTATCATATATATGAGATGGAATGATTTTTACCACAAGGGCTCGTTTCCTTGTGGCCAGAGTAGTTTAGAGAATTCTTTGCAAGCTTGGAGCTCGGTTGCATTATCGATCCCCAAACTCTCGTGGATCCGGTAATCGTCAACGACCATAGACATGTAGCCATGGGAGGCCTTGTGGTTGTCTTTCTTGATCTTGACCTCGTACGGTAGATCATACTTCTCCTTCATGCCGGCGAGCAAGTCGTCCCTGAGCTCTGATGAGACGCCATTGAACTCTGCCACAAACCAACCCTGCTCCTCCATGGCTTTTCTAACGTTGTATCTGGTCGCAATCCAGTGACTCGTGCCTGGCACTAGTTTATTGCGGGAGAAGTCGAGGATAGGAATGCATTGCTCTTCGTGTGAGTCCATTGGAGTGGATAGCCAAAAGGTTAGTAGGTGAATAATTTAGACACCAGCGCTCTATTTATTTATAAAAATAGGTAACCAGTATAAGTTCATACGATCCTTTATGGAAGGGACAATAGTTAAGGGAGATCCGGTTTTGGCTCTTTTATGCGTCATCGTTATGATTTTGTTGCTTTCTTTAGTTTTTTAACAGATTTGTCAACAATACCCAGGCCCTTAATTATACACATTATTATAATCATGAAGCACAAAATCGAAACAATACTCCTTGAAAATCAGTCTAACCCGATTTGTAACACGAGCCCGAGCCAGGAACTAAGACAAGAATCGGTTCACGACCATTTCTGGAAATCGGTTTGGTTAAAGGTTTCCAAATAAGTACCACATCATCAAGCATTTTTGGTAAATCGAATTCAGACATAAGAGTAATTTAGACCACACGAGGAGCGGCTTCGGAATCGACCTGCGATCCATCATTTGACGGGGAAAACAGAGTAACCGAAGAACAGTCTAACGTTCGTAGCTTCAGTAGCAAGTAAAGAGCAACTCCACACCTAAACCCTAAGGCGGCGCTCGAGCCAGTCATTGACACTGCGGCGCAGACCAGCATAATGAAGGACTCTTCTTTTGTATTCATGTCTTTAGAAGCCATCGCTAGTTTGATCCCCGCGAATAGCAAGAGAACCCCAAGTATTCCAATCGGAAACTGGCTAAGAATCCTTACAAACGAGTTTCCAAACACCAGACCAACAATCAGTTTCCCTACCCCGAGAAAGATCACCGCCAGCACCGTGACAGACCGGCATTGCACCGAACCAGCACCCGATTAAGTTCATCACCCCAACGCTGACTGAGACTGTAGTCGCCGAGAGCTCCTCATCAAACAAGTCATTGGATAATTTGCAGACGGCGATCACTGAGTTTAGCACAGACAGTGGAATCTGAGGAATCGCCGCCCTTACAAACCCGATTTTCCAATCATCCCAAGTGATATTCAGAATCTTGAACTTGGATGGACCGAATTTAAGGTCTTTGAGAATCGACGGATCGCGTATGAAACAGAGCACTAACCCGATTACGAACACGATTAGCGCAGATGGGATCGAAGACAGAAGTCTCCCATAAATGCCGAGTACTCGTTCGGGCTAGGGAACTGCAGCGAATAGGAGGGAAATTAGAAAGCTCAAAGAATGTAAGCATTAGAGAATGAAAAGACTATGGACGAGGAGCTGTATATACCTGAGCTTTATGCTTTGATTTCCATGTGACTTCAACAAGGTTGATACTAATACCATATGCCACCAATAAAGTAGCAAGATCCCTAATGTATGGTGATGACACCAAGAATTTCAAGCTCTCCATCGTTCCCATCTTCGGTTTGCTCTGTAAAAGAGTTACAGAGAGAAAACATATCAGAAGAGTCCTCATAAGCTGCAAAATCAGAACAAGAACTTCTGCATACCATTACCTTCTTCTTCTGGCTACGGGTAGGAAGAGGAACGTATCTATTGACCCACCAATATAGGAAACAAACGCCAAGTCCCATTCCTACTACAATGCTCATCATGGCTTTCAATGAAACTGCCCAGCCGTCAACTCCAGGACCAAGATTCTTTCTCAAGTTAGAGAAATATTTCACGGTTCTTCCTGAGAAAATCAGCGCAACATTGGCTCCAAGTCCAAACAAAGGATAGAATTTCTTGGCTTCATCAATAGTTGTGATCTAAAAAGAGATTGAAGCAATGCTATATGAAACTCATAAAACACTGACTTGTAATGCATAATGCTGCATGCTTACACATTAACAAACTCGGCTACCATCAAAGACTATTACGACAATCAAACATGGAATCAAACCATAAACACACCAGCCTGTGAATAAGAAATGAACCGAAGAAGCACAACAAAATCCATAGTCAACGCAAGAAGATCACAAAACTTGAACCTATAGAGTAGTTTATCACTTGATTAGCAAATCCCCAGAAGAGAACTGAAATCACCACACTGCCCCAGACCTCAGCCAAGACATAAAACAAACATAAACTCCAAATCCGCAAGATTGCAAGAGGACCCATGAATCTTGGGCCGAGGGTTGCAATGACCTTATCTGCGAGCTTCTGGGTGAATAAAGTTGCTGAGAGGATACATCAGGAAACCGAAGGCCCCAAAGTAGACGATGAATGGGATAACAATGGTGTAAAATATAGCCTTTTTGGAGAAAACATTGGAGAGTTTGGTGTAGAGAAGCATGAACCCAATGGCCATAGGAAGATTGACCCATGTCTTCAAGAAAGGTATAATCTCAGCAGAACTTCCTTTCGCCGTCACCACCAAGACGTCCTTTATGTCCCTTAAGATTGTGTAATTGAACATAATGCAAAAGAACATTTACCCTAAAGGGCTAATCTTTTTCAAGGTTGTAACCTCCACACCAAAAATCTTGGGCGACACTACAACTGCTGCTGAGTCGCCTTGGTCGAACACAACTCCATTGCCGGCGGCCTGCTGCCTCCGCCTTGCTATGAACTCGGTGCTTCTCTCCTTGTGTGAAATCGAAATCCCGTGTAGGGTTGGCTCAAAGCATGGAATGGGAATGGGAAACCTATACCTCACCGTGATCTTGTTAATCGCTCTACTATCCACACACATACGCCACTATCCGTCTTTCTTGGGTATAAGAAGAGCCGGTACAGCGCAGGGGCTTAAGCTCTCACGCAGATGACCTTTAGCCACTAGTTCCTCTACTTGGCGCCTTAACTCGTCATGCTCTTGAGGCGACATTGAGGCCTGTTGGGAAGGACCGCGTTGGGATCCAAATCAATGCAGTGCTGAATATCTCGTAGTGGTGGTGATATGCTCAAATTAATACCCTACAAAGTACTAAAGCAGTGTTGTAGTATAGTTAGGGGTCGAACACAAGAACTCCATATATCACTCAATAAATTATATAGATTAGAATTAAGCTAAACCAAAAGATGTAATTGAAAGCAAGTGCGTAAATTAAACAAGTTGTGAATCAATGGGAAAGAAAATAGGCACAGGGTATTTCTCAGGAAATTCAATGAATGTAGATAAACTAACTAACATGATTCAGATTTAGCGCGGTTCTTGAACTCAAATCACTAAAGTGTAGCTAACCAACTATCGTTGCAAAAACTACCTAAGTCTAAATCTTAGAATTCTAAATCTCTTTGCGAATCCTAAAGTCTAAACCAGCTTTTAGTTCTGGTTTGATTTGTTCACAAAACAACTAAACCAAATCTCTTTGCGAATAGTTATTTTGCTCACCCTAAGTTCTATCAGGCAATTAATCGCACTCTCGTGCCTAATCAATTATCCTAAGATCTAAGTTCCAGATTCGTCAACCTATAATTAGCTATGAGAACAACCTATGGTGAAGAACTAATTTAGATGGTGAATCCTAATCATTCAGTTAACCTAACATTCAGAGAAAACGCTTATGAGAACCCTGAACCTAACAAGGGATATACTTAGACATGGAGATTGAAACAAGCAACATGATTGAATAGATCATAAAATAAAATAGAAAAGAGTAAAACAAGAGGTTCATAATTCTCTCTCCGAAATCTCTCCAAAACCAAAGTAGAATAAAGCTTAATTCCAACATTCTTGCCAAAGTGGCTTAAAAACCTAACTTAAACTCCTAAAACACATTTTGGGCTAAATTGTAAATAATAAAGTCTTATGGGCAATTTTGCAATTCTTCAACTCTTCATAAAAGTCGCGACTTGTGTCTTGCTGCAGTTGGTATCGACCGATACTAGTCAGTATCGATCGATACTGAGGCTCCAAATCGGGTACTCAACACACGAACTTCTGTTTTGCTCCAAAATGCACCCAAAAGCTCCAATATCTCCAATTATGCTCCAAACGTGCTAAAACCTGTAAAAGACTCTAAAAGACTCCAAAATAGTAGAAAGACTCTATAAAACGGACCTATATCATGGCTTAAAAAGGGTAAAAACCATGATATATCAACTCCCCCAGACTTAGCCTTTGCTTGCCCTCAAGCAAATAGAAGACTAAACCAGAGAAAGAGGTTTGAAAACACGGAGACTCACCTGTTCATGAAGCTTTGCAATGACCCTTTTCCTAAGCACCCAAATGTCACCTAACCAGATCCAAATCTAAGCACCATGTACTTCTCCGTAGACATTCCCAGCTTCCCCAGACTACACACATTATTTCGCAGCTTCATTCAATTAAACCCATCATCGCCAGTTTCATCGCTGTAATTAACACCAAGAACTTTCTAGATTCTTTCCCATACAATATCATGACAAGGAACCACCCAATTTCACACTTTTTGTATCACTTTCTCTCCCCCAGACTTATTTCTTATTTTGTTCTCTTTTTTTTTTTCTTTTTTGATTCGCATATACACATCAAGGTATGAGACACGAGTATTGATGGTGTTTGCCACCGAATCCCCGGTTCTTCCCTCTCAATGTATCAAAGGGTATAGGCGAATAATGACATCATAGGAAAATCCTAGCCTCGCTTCCAACCTTTGTGTGATCATTCCTCACCAAGTAGAATAATGGGATCGCTAGAAACATTCCTAAACCTCTACTCAGAAGAAAATCATTTCATATTTTTATGCTCTTTTTTATTAACTTATAACAGGGGAGAGAGATACCATTACTTTACACATATGGGTTCCTTTGTCAGATATGAATGAGGAATCAAGCTCTATGGAAGCTAACCACGTCGATGAAGTGCAAAAAATTGGCTCAGGCTTTAAAAGAACTCTGCTAGAAACATGTGTGTCTTCTAGTTAACTGGTCAGCCTTTGGATTTTTCATTAGTCGATCTAGAGCTGATTCTGTAACAGTGATCACTTAGAAGCAAAGTCAGAACAAAAGAGTCAAGAACACGATCATAATCTCCAACAAAATTTTGACTCAATAAAACAAATTTGACACAAAACGACTGACTCTAAGAAAAACAAACACAATGTCAGCGACTACCTCCCCCAGACTTAAACAACACTGTCCCTAGTGTTATCTAGCCTAAGTTTGGTGAAAGAAAACGAATGAACCAATTGTGAAAATCGAAAATCTTATCTGTGAAGGTGATGAGTGTCGATCGATACAGACTGGTATCGATCGATACCAGTTGTATGTCGACACACTGATTTCAAATCAGTGGCATCGAGTTTCTTAACCTAGGGAAAGTGATCCAAAGTGTTAGAAGTTAGCACTGTTAGGAACACTCAAAAACAAGTTAATAGCAACAAGATAATCAAACATAAATCCATGAGTTCAAATGTAAAAAGAAAACTGACATAGGTTCAAAAGAAACGAAAAAAATAAAAAGAAAAGAAAAACAAACGTGAAAACAGAAGAAGACTAATCCTCTGTCGCCTCGGAATCACCATCAGCATCAGGATCACCAACAGGAGAAGGATCAACCGGCATCTGCGAGGTTCCAGGCCGAGACGAAGGAGCAGCGTCCGTGTCAGTCATGCAGCGGCAGCGAGAAATAGCAGTCCAGATGCTCCTCATACTCTCTATCATCACCTTCTGAAAGGCAGCTGGCTCCATCGGAAGTTCCGAAGGAGAGGGAAATGATGGTGCAGGGATAGAAAAAGTCGCTGCTCGCGATCGCTGGGCTCGTCCTCCCTGGCGTGAAGTAGATGGAAAGTCAGCAGCAGCAAGTGCAGGCGCATGAGCTCGTTGTCTAGTCGCAGGTACTCGAATCAACAGGTCCGGAGGAGGCTCGAAACGAAGCTGAGAAGGGTCCTCGAGAATGGAGACCCCGTCAACAAACCGAGTAGGCTCTATAACAACTCCCAACCACGCGTTATAGTGCAGCGTGTCATAATCATCCCACTCATCCAAGATGGGTTTGTAAATGCAGTCTTCCTCTGCACAACCTCCTTCTCCGTCCTGTTCCAATCTCTAAGACAAGGGATCCTGGCCTTCTTGTTCACCTTAGGCCAAGGGCCTCTGCGTGGGGCTATAGGAACATCATGAGCAGATAGAGCGGCTGTTGCAGCAGCTGCAGTAGTTCTTGCTCTCTTTTGCCTAGATGCCATCTGCAAACAAAGACAGAAAGACACAGCATAAATCCAACACCTCTCAGCTATCACAGCAAAATTGTATTATCAAACACGAATGGTGTCGATCGATACTAGAGGGTATCGATCGACACTGTAGCCATTGCGAGTTCTCCACAATCCAAATCATCCAAAAGTCGAAACTAAAGGCAATTGAATGTAAAGCAGGGTGCGAAGCTACTCTAGAGCATCTCAGCAAATGACAATTGTCAAGAAAAACAAGTGCTAAGGAGTAAAATCTCACAAACCTCAAACCTAAAAAAAAAATCGGACTGAAAAGGTGGAATTTCGAATACATACCTTTGCTGATTGGAGAAACAAATGCTAGAAAGAGATAGAGGATGAAAATCCAATGAATCTAGGCACTTGAATCACCAAAATCGGTGAAGAAACGAGAGAGATGCGATTTGAGAGGAAAAAGGAGGCGGTATCGATCGATAGAGAAGAAATAACTAAAAGAAAAACCCGAGGGTTTTAAAAGAAAACTTACCTGTCCGCGCGGTGTCGATCGACACGAATTGGTATCGGTCGATACTCCTCCTCAAAATCTGCTTCACGTTAAGACACAAAACAAAAATTAAAAACGAAAATAAAAATGTATGTACAGACTCACCAATGGGTTGCCTCCCATCAAGCGCTTGTTTAACGTCACGAGCTTGACTTTGCTCAGGTGATCAGTCGGAGCGAGGTTGAGAGCTTACGCCCATGCAAGTTCCACAGCTAGACACTTGCAGACTCAGAGTTCTACTCAACATGCTCTCTATAACCTCCTTTCCTTTCTCTTTCAGATCCGGAGTAATAATTATTCTAGCCTTGGAGAATGATTTTGAGGTTCCTTTGCACTTCACCTTATATTCAATCGAATCCCCATCACACTTTTGAGGGATTAAGGTCATAGAGGGAGCACCTTTTACTTCTTTGCTCTTCACCTTCCTCTTTGCCTTAGCTGTTTTGACGTCTTTCTTGGTGATGACAGAAGGACTACCTAGAATGTCCATGACAGTTGGCTCAACATAAGGCTCTTCCAAAAGATCAACCATCAACGTCTCTCCTGTAGCAACGGTGATGAAAGAGATATGTTTGGGAGCTCTGCCAGAAGGGATGGCTTTATAGGAGACCTCTTTGTCAATGTATGAGAAGGAGACTCTCTTACTGGGCGTGTCTATAACTGCACCAACTGTAGCCATGAACGGTCTTCCAAGAATCAAATGTACTTTTGAATTTTCGCTCATCTCCACAACCTGAAAATCAGTAGGAACCAGACAATCTCTTACTTTAACAGGCAAATCAGAGATGGTACCATATGGAGTTGATGTTGAAGAATTCGCGAATCTCAGAGTCATCTCAGCAGATCTAATACCAATTCTCAACCTCTCTGCAATTGCCCTTGACATGACATTGACGCTGGACCCTGAATCAACGAGAGACTCTTTGAATTCAACTCCAGAGATGGAGCATGGAACTGAAAATTTTCCTGGGTCTTCCCTCTTAGTCAGCTGCTTCAGTGGAGGTGGTGTACTTCTGGCCTTGATGAAGAGTGCCTTAATCTCTTCCTCAGTTTCTCTGCAATTTTGGAAGTAACACTCCAAAGGACGGTTTTCAAAAGCCTCTTCAAAAGATATAGTGTGGGGAATCCTCCTGACCATCTTCTCGAAAGCGAGCAACTTCTCCGCAGTTATGGGTTTCATGAGATGTCTAGGTGGTATAGGATAGGGCACCTTAGGCTTGTAAACCCTCTCTGGCGGCAACTCAGGTGTTTGCACTGTTTCAGGCTCAGTCTGAGAGGGGTGTCGATTGATACCAGACTCCTCTGTCGTTTCTTCAGGTCGGTGTCGATTGACACCGGTAGTGGTATCGGTCTACACATGGGGTTTTGAGATGTCCCATGAAAGTTTATGCACTGATGCCGATCGACACTGGGTGGTGTCGTTCGATACCCTGGGAATTCCTGAATCCTCATCGTCAAGATCGACGAGTTTTTCTGCAGTTAGGCTCTTTTTCCCTTCTGGAATTTCCTCTTTAGCACTTCCTGAGGTGATTGCATTGACGTGTTCGTTCTGTGACTGAACCATCTTTCCCTTGACAGCTGCTGAAACCTGACCTACCTGAGTTTCCAGCATCATGTGGCTAGTACTGAGAGCCTCGATTTTCCCATTCAGATATGCATACAAGGCATCCATCTTCCCACTGAAATCCACTATCATCTTTCGCTGTCCCTGAAGAATCTGTTCAAGCATAGATTCAACTTTGCTGTCAGGAGTTTTGGGTGGGTGAGGTGGGTATTGATATCTTTGACTTTGAAATCCAGCACCACCAATGTAGTTAACACCTTTCACTTCATCCTCGTCAGCAAACTGAACAGCTTTCTTCGTCTTACCCATCAGGAGATTGTGCACTGAATCCAGCTTGGCTTGAACTTCAGCAATCTGCGATCCATCAACTCCTCCAGCTTGCTTCTTCCGCTCGAAATCAGCATTCTTGGTGCTATTGCTAGACGCCAAGTTCTCAATAACCATATAAGTATCGTCAGAATACCTGGTGTTGAAATTTCCATTGCTCGCAGCATCTAAGGCCATCTGATACCTCCAATCAATTCCTCTGAAGAAAATACCCAACAACTGAACCTTAGTGAACCCATGATGTGGAAAATCCCTCTGATACGATCTAAATCTCGCCCAAGCAGCCTTTAAAGCCTCAGTCGTTCCCTGAGAAAACTGGGAAATCTTGTTCCTAAACTCTTCTGACCTCGCATCGTCATAGAAATTATTCAGGAAAGCTGTCTTAGTTTCATCCCACGTAGTTAATGACCCAGCTGGTAATTGCTTGAGCCAATAAGAAGCATCCCCACCAAGAGAGTATGGGAAAAGCTTACAGAACAGGTAGTCGTAGGACACTCCATTGCACTTGATGCTAGAGACCAAGTCCTCGAACCTCTCAATGTGATCCATGGGGTGTTCATGAGGAAAACCATGAAAAGGGTGCTGACCCACAAGAGTAAAGTATGCATGTTTCAGCTCAAAGTAATTCCTCTGAAAAGTAGGTGGACGAATCGCTGATCGATTGGCATAGAACTGATCAGGCCTGTTATACTCTCCAATTGTCCTACCACGATTAACCGCAGCGTTACCATGATTCACCTCGTTGTTGCGCGTAGCTCGCGCGGCAATCTCATCGACAGCTGGTGGAGGGATTATGATGTTTCCCTCTCCATCAAGTCGCTGTCCAGCCTCATTGCACAAATGACCCTCTCGGTCTCTGAAAGCACCAGCCTCATCCTGAATCAAAATCACTGGATTGTTGTTCATCGTCGCTGGCTTCTTTGCTTTTCTGAGTGTGCGTTCCAACTGTGCTAGCTGCTCGTTTGACAGATCAACTAGCTGAGTGTTCTTGTTTCTCCTGGTTTCTCGAGTAGGCATACACCTGAAACACAAAAGTCAAGAACGTAAGTAACCGAAAAAAACGCGACGGGTGTCGACCGATACCACTAGGGTGTCGATCGATACTCGACGATTTAGTCGAAATTCTTCACTAAAATCTAATGGCGAAATGAGTCCCCGGCAACGGCGCCAAATTTGATATGCTCAAATTAATACCATAAAAAGTACTAAAGCAGTGTTGTAGTATAGTTAGGGGTCGAACACAAGAACTCCAGATATCACTCAATAGATTATATAGATTAGAATTAAGCTAAACCAAAAGATGTAATTGAAAGCAAGTGCGTAAATTAAACAAGTTGTGAATCAATGGGAAAGAAGATAGGCACATGGTATTTCTCAGAAAATTCAATGAATGTAGATAAACTAACTAACATGATTCAGATTTAGCGCGGTTCTTGAACTCAAATCACTAAAGTGTAGCTAACCAACTCTCGTTGCGAAAACTACCTAAGTCTAAATCCTAGAATTCCAAATCTCTTTGCGAATCCTAAAGTCTAAACCAGCTTTTAGTTCAGGTTTGATTTTTTCACAAAACAACTAAACCAAATCTCTTTGCGAATAGTTATTTTGCTCACCCTAAGTTCTATCAGGCAATTAATCGCACTCTCGTGCCTAATCAATTATCCTAAGATCTAAGTTCCAGATTCGTCAACCTAGAATTAGCTATGAGAACAACCTATGGTGAAGAACTAATTTAGATGGTGAATCCTAATCATTCAATTAACCTAACATTCAGAGAAAACCTTTATGAGAACCCTGAACCTAACAAGGAATCTACTCAGACATGGAGATTGAAACAAGCAACATGATTGAATAGATCATAAAATAAAATAGAAGAGAGTAAAACAAGAGGTTCAGAATTCTCTCTCTGAAATCTCTCCAAAACCAAAGTAGAATAAAGCTTAATTCCAACCTTCTTGCCAAAGTGGCTTAAAAACCTAACTTAAACTCCTAAAACACGTTTTGGGCTAAATTGTAAATAATAAAGTCTTCTGGGCAATTTTGCAATTCTTCAACTCTTCATAAAAGTCGCGACTTGTGTCTTGCTGCAGTTGGTATCGACCGATACTAGTCAGTATCGATCGATACTGAGGCTCCAAATCGGGTACTCAACACACGAACTTCTGTTTTGCTCCAAAATGCACCAAAAAGCTCCAATATCTCCAATTATACTTCAAACGTGCTAAAACCTTTAAAAGACTCCAAAATAGTAGAAAGACTCTATAAAACGGACCTATATCATGGCATAAAAAGGATAAAAACCATGATATATCAGGTGGCAAGCCTGGCGGTAGCTCTTCTGGAAACACATCCCGGATTTCGTTCACAGGGTCTTGAAACGCTGTTGGAACGTCATTAGTCACTGGTGCTGAAGACGTTTGATAATGACCACTATCCCAATGGTAGCCGAGTGACATTCAACCAAGAATTGCACACGATTAACCAATAACACTGGTTTGGGGGGTCGTCGAGGCCTATAGACGAGGCATTTACTGGAACAGGTGCGATGGCTTCCTTTGTTTCCTGAGCTGGTAGGAGGGTTATGCTCTTTCCTTCGTAGCTAAAGCTATATGTGTTAGCGAATTCATCGTGAGATACCTATCAAACTGCTACGGGTGCCCCAATAAGAGATGACACACATCCATCGGGATCACGTCACATCAAATCAAGTCTCTGTAATTGGTCCCAATCGAAAAGGGAACACGACACCTCTTTGTAATACGCATCTCAATTGTCGTGTTCAGCCAAACGAGCTAACACGGTGTTGGATGTGGTTCCGTGAAGAGAGCTAGTTTCGACGCAACTTCCTCCAAGATCACATTCGTACAACTGCCCGAATCCACAATCAAACGACACACTTTTCCTCGAATCGTACTTATCCAGCGAAAAATGTTGGTATACAACAAGGATTCTACAACTCTTTGAAGAAGAAGAAGATTCTGGCGAATCACCAAAATCGGGCTTGTGTCACCTGTAACTTTGTCTTCGGCTTCAAACTGACCCTGATTCTCGATCTCATCATCATACACAACTTCATCATTACCTAAGAGTACTCACTTCAGACATGTCGCTCGGCGGTGTCCTTACTCCCCACAATTGAAACACTTAGATGAGATAGGACGTTGGAAGCGAATCGATGTTGTCCCCCATGTGTCTTGGGTACGTTGCGCGTCGTTCGCCAGTGTGGCAAAATCTGGAGTGGCTCCTCCGCCCAAGTCCCATGTCGAACACATATGAGATGTAGACCAAATCGATGATGCGATGCGAGTGCTCTGCTCGATTAACACACCACGTTGATGAGCTTCGGATACTGATAATGGGTTAAATTGCAGCATCTGATTTTGGAGTTGTTGCTTCAGCCCTTCCATGAATAGCGACACCAGCTGCTCCTCTGTCTTGGTGATGGTGTTTCGAGCCAACAAAGTGAAGAAATCATATGCATACTCATCCACAGTTTTACTACCTTTGACGCAGATTTTGAAGACAAGTATATATATGAGCAAAAAATCGCAACACTACGGAAATGCAATTGAAACAGAGAACATAAACGTTTTTAAGGGAAGAGGAACGAGTGGAGGCGAGTTTATAGAACTCTTCCTTAACTCTTTGAATCACCCGCAGTGCGACGGGAATTTGAGATCCAAGAGTCCCAGGATACAACCACTCACATCTGGTTTCGCTATCACTCGAACACACAGTTCTAAGCGAACTTAATCACTACGATACTCTCAAAATACTTACTTTACAATAGAGAGAGATTGCTGGAGTTTTGAATTATCAATGTCTGTAATCAACTTAGTCAAGAAGACGACCAAACTCGTGTGTTTATATAGAGGTTTTTTGGATAGCGTTGATTTTGAAATCGTTCAACTTTGTCAAACGTAAATCCAGGGAGGTGGGCAATGTGATGAGGCAACGATCTCCCATGAAACCGATTCTCAAGGAATCGTGAAACGAAGGAGACCGAGTCTCACATAAGCACAAAATGGAGCTTGATTTTGACTCTTGTTTTCTCTGTTCAACCCGACCCGACAACCAATAGAGCTCCAATTTGAGCTCAGCCAATCCATTATGGCCCATTTCTCATTCACACAATTTGATTTTACTAAGCCCAATTGGCTTAAGTAAATAATTCATTCAATAAGATAAACTAGACTTGACTACACGCGACTTGACTAGGCTAGACAAACTTTCGAGAGTTTTTGAAAATGTAATTGTATATGAGAGGTAGTATTTTTCAGCTTTGAACCAATCATTTTTAATATCTGTCGGGTTTACTTGGCCGGGAGGTGAACATGATGTCTTGAACCGCCCAGATTTTGATGTAAACCGAGACAACAGGTATCACGCAGCGAAATTTTCTCATAGAACTAAGTTCTCTATGTGTTCATTTTGGCCATGAACATTCCTTGTTATACATGAGTGAACTTAGAGAATATAGTGATATAAGACTCCGAATCCACCTTGTCTTATTGATCTCACGGTGATCAAAACTAACGAGCTTATGCGGAAATGGGCGTGATGTCGAGATGGAAGGTGGTGGTTTGATTGACTCTCTCAATCGATGGGGTTCATTGACTCTCTCAATCTATGAACGAAATAGGTTGTTTGAATCACACAAACAAGCTAAGTCGCAGCCTCTAAAGATTTAAGTGAATCGCACATATAAGTCTACAGAACGAGAACAATTCTTCAAGAACACACTTGAAAGAAAAGAACAAAATACTTTATTGATTCAAGATTGAAAGGTGAGTTTTTACAATGAGAACAATGAGCTTTTTATAGCTCTTACAAGATAATCTTTACAATAAATACATTAACAGAATTAATTCAAATTTAAACAAAAATGAGAATAATTAGCTAAATCAAATAATGGTCTGTTTCTTGCCACCAATTTAACCTTTGACATTGAACGAGAATCCTTTGTTTTTGTGAAATTATGAGGATGAGATATTCATAATAATTCCATGTATTGAAGACCTTTCATTCACTATTTTTGATATTGCATCATATAGCCTCACTTTCTTCCTAGAAACGGCCCCATTTCACACTCATTAGGGGATCTGCCATAAGTTTTGGTTTTAGAAGCATCATGTAATACTTCACGAATATCTCAAAACTATGGAATCATTAAAAGCCAACGCTAAACCTTACCACACAGAGGTAGCAATGTTTATTATCTTAGGAACTGGGTAGAGACATAGTCTCACAATGCTCAGTTCTGAATCAACTTGATTTTGTTTTCCCTTTGAACCTAGGTTTTGGGATCTTTAGTCACATATGTGGGGTGTCCATCAGGCGTCATCTTTGGTTTTAGGCTTTAAACCCATTCCTCTAGATAACTTAACAATTTGATCCCGCGCAAGACTTTTGGTAAAAGGATCTGCTAAATTTTCAGCTAACTTGATGTAATCTATCGTGAGCACATGTTGAGATCAATTGTCTAATGATCTTATGTCGCCTTGTAATATGACGAGATTTACCAATGTACAAATTATTCAGTCCCCGAGATATAGCCGATTGACTATCACAATGTACACGTAATGCTGGCACTGGTTTTTCCCACATCGGGATATCTACCAAGAAGTTCCGAAGCCACTCAGCGTCTTCTGCAGCTTTATCTAAAGCTATGAACTCTGGCTCTGATAACACCATATTTTACAAGTTTTTAGGGCTTTATTTTCATAGGTTTTTAATCTCACTTTGTATAGTTTTGAGATATTTTCATGCATTTGAGTCTTTTTTTCTCCTTGTCATGCATTTTAGAGTCATAGGTGTGTTTCGTTGCATTTGCATTGCATTTATGGTCTTTTTTAGGTGTTCTTGGAGGCAAAGGGAAGGAGAGACTTGAGCATGGATGAGAAATAAGACAAGAGGAGCAAGAAAAGATGAAGCACACAATTTTAGAAGAAAAGTGTAGAAGGGAAATGTAGAGGCCATCCGACGTGCTTTAATGATCGACTCATATGAAGGGTTTCCATATGGATATAGCTTCGGCGGTCATCATGAAAGTCGTAGATGCTTGAGTTATCTTTCCAATGGAGGTGGTTTCAAGTCTTTCGGAGTAGCGGTTCAAAATATACATCAAATGTAGTTAGCATATGTCCGTCTGGCGCTCTGACAGGAGTCACCTCATGAGGATGGTGCCTCGGGGAGGTGCATACCGATGTGGACTCCCAGAATCCCACATGAGAATCCTCGGGTAGTGCATCAGGGTGAGGCATACCGATGCAACCTTTCCCGTCGCCCTAAACATCACACATCGGTATGCAGTATACCGATGCAGCATACCGATGTGACTTCTGTTTTTTAGTTTTCTATAAATACCCATCTTATGTTGTAAAAAAACCTAATTTTTCTTCTTGTAACATTGGGGGCTCGACCCAAACTCTCTCTTTTGAGGGATTTGGATTTTTCTTCATACAAATGTCATTCTAGAGAAGATTTCTTCACTCTATCTTTATATTATGTTTATTTGATTTTTGTTCTTCATTTCTATGTCTTTTTCTCTTGTGTTCTTCATGTTCTTGTGAGTTGACTTTTTGTTGGATTTTGAATTTTGCTTGATTTGGATGGTTTGATGGTTGATTGTTGATGCTTAGGACTAGATAAACATTTGTTCTCATGTTAGGAAGGATCTTAATGCTATGATTGAATTGAAAACTCATTTCTAGAACTTAGACATTTCTCGCCCGGTAGGTGTTCGATGAAATGTCTAGAAAATTTCTGAGCATGCTTTTCATTCTAAGTGATCGGTGGATGCTGACTTTAGAATGAATTGTTGACTAAAATGAACTTGTGGTAAATTATGGATTATCTAAGTGATCAGGTGCTGACTTTAGATGATTCGTACAATTATTAGTGTCACGAGAGTGTGCTAATCTACTGGAAAGTGTTCCATGTCATAAGAATAAATGTGCATCGAATGTTTAGGTATCATTAGTCAATTGTCTTGATAATAAGATGATGATGATTTTGGATGATCTTTGTTAGATTCTTCACTTATGTTGATCCTTGTGAGCTATGCATATCCTAGCCAACGGAAGTTGATGTCTAGGGTGTTTAGTGAACAGTTGGACTTGTTATTAATGCTCATTGGTCATTGGATCACGAACGGAAGTTTATGATGGTTGATGATTGATGTAGGGATTAATACCACGTAAGTGGATTAGTCTATTGCTTGAGTTCCATGTTCTAGAATGATGATTAATGCTTCCAAATGATTCATTGTTTGATTGTTACGCATCTCATTGATAGCTTAGTTCATGATCCAACATTTTAGTCTTGTGTTTTGTTTTCTTTCTTGCATTTGTTTCCTTTCTCATAAATATAACAACCCAAAAACAATGTTTGCTCTAGATTAAGAAGTTTCTTGCATTCTTAGTGCTTCAATCTTAACCCCTTATGGATTGACATCTATAAGTGCTACAATGACATGAGTACACTTGGGAAATTGGCACAAAAATATCCCGTATCAATTTGACGCCGTTGCCATTGGGGTTTAGCATTGATCATTAGGATTTTAGATTCTTCTTGAGACTAGAGCTTTTTATTTTCTTTTGTTGCTAATCTTTTCCCCTTTCTTGTGATCTTGATCTCTTAGGTGTACAACTAGGAGTAAAGGAGACATGCAAGGAGAGAAGGAGTAAGAGGACACAACCGTCAAGCTAGTGACGTTAAACGCGCCAATTCACACCGAGACGGTGTGATTTAAGTCTGTGGGAGATACTACAAGAAAACAGGGTTTTCGCAACTACATAATCAGTCGTCAAGTAGTCGCTAAAACTGTTTTTATGACTACATTACGACTAAGTTACATAGTCGCAAATGTTTAGTCGTAAAAATAAGTAGTCGGTAAGTAGTCGCTAATTTACGACTAATTTGTGACTTTGTTGCGATTACAGAAAGAAGTCACAGACCAGTCGCAAATCAGTCGTAAATATATGCGACCATGTACCGACTAATTTAACGACCAACATGCGACTGTATATTGTGTCATGTGGAAGTCGTTTGGTGTAGTCCTTAAAGAGTCATGAAATTTTGTGACTAGTTTCCGACTAATATGCATCTAAATTAGCGATTGTTGCACGACTAAAATTGTGATCGAAAAACGAATTTGGTAATGGGATTGCGTCTATTTAACGACTGTTTTGTGACTGTTTTTGCGACTAATATGTTCATCGGAATAGAGATTTGGTCATCGTTTGCAATTGGTTTACGACTATTTTGTGACCGATTTGTGACTATTTAGCGACTGATTTACGACTACGTGGCGACTGATTTTATTAACGAAATTCATAATGGTAATACTGTACCCAATTTAAATTACCATGCAATTTGGAAATCAAATACAAACTAATACAAAGAAAATTCGAAAGTTAATATGAAAGAAACATTAATATATCATACATTATTTTTATGTATCATACAAAGAAAACTCCTAAGTTCAAAAACATGAAAGAAAATGATAGCCTAGGGTGTAGATTCATGCTGCGGACAGGATTGAGAAGCCATGAAGTCGAGAAAATTTGGATCGGTTTCACGAAGATACCTTTCCACCAGTAAATCGTGCTTGAACTTGCTTTGTTGGTCAGCTGTAAGTTGGGTAAACTTGCTTTGTTGGTCAGCCGCAAGTTGGGTAAGCTCTGCCTCACGCCGAGCGTTATAAGCAGCTTGTTCTTCTATTTGGCGTTGAGCTTGTTCCAACTTATCTTGCAGGGCTTCAAACGATGAAGAGCTTTCCTCGAACTTGCGTTTTCCACCAACATGAGACTCTGCGAGGCTTCTTATTCCATATAGTCTGCCTCTTTCATCCGTGTACGTTGACTGCATAAATAAAACATAGATTTATGAAACCAGATGACAAATATAAGGAAAAAATATAGGGAAAAAATAAAATGTTAAAATTTTATGAAACCAGATGATGAAAACGAAAGATAACATGGATTTTGTATTTACCTGAAGAAAGAGTTCGTTGTAGTCCTCTGTGGTTAGCTCTCGATGTTGCAACGTACTGTCTGAAGTTTCAGGCCCGATCTCTTGAATCTTAGCTTGCAAGTTCTTCTCATAAGTTTGCGCGATTGATATACTTGGTTTTTGCCGTTTTCTAACATATGTTTTGGTGTTTATTTTAAATGTTTTATCGAGTCAAAGTTTGTTTTTAGAGTCTTTTAGTCCTTTATTTAGTTATCTCAAGTAAAAAGGTGTCCAAGGAAGAAATTTGAGTTACGAGGGCAAAAACACACGAAACCGTGAAGAAAAGAACAGAATCGGTCGATGCAAGGAGTGCATCGACCGATGCAAAATATGGCCGGTCGATGGAGCCGGTCGATGCAGCTCCTGCCCGAGACTTCAGCATCGATCGATGCACTCCTTGCATCGATCGATGCATCCCCTACCTGAGAGTTCAGCATCGATCGATGCATGGAGTGCATCGATCGATGCAGTGTGTCCAGAGAAACAACCATCGACCGATGCAAGGAGTGCATCGGTCGATGCATGCCGACGAGAAGAAAAAGGAAATTTCTGTTTTTCCTATTTTGCTCTGGAAACTCCCTATTTTGACCTAATTCAACCTAGACCTATATATACTCTATTTTTATCCTCTTTGACGGCACCGCTTGATACTGCTCTTGTTCTATTCAGACCTTTTTGCTTTTGGATTTTGTAAGCCTTGGAGAAGAATCTTTGTATCCATTGAGAAGAATTATAAACCCTTTCTCTCTTAATTTATACTATGTCTTCTTCATCTCTTTGCTTGTTCTCTGTTTCCATGTCTGAGTAGTTCATTAGTTAGGTTTAGGGTTTCAAGGGGATCCATGAATCATTGAATTAGACACATATAGGGATTTATCTTTTGTGGTTTTCGCTTATTGTTGTGTTTAATGCTTAGGCTTGAGCTAACCACTAGGTTTATGAACTAGGGCTTAATCTGAGAGCGTTGAAGTGTATTAGGTTGCTAGAAAGAACATAAGCGAGTGAATTGCCCTATGAGCACGGAAGTGGATTAGGATGATTCGTGAACATATTGAACCTGCGCGTTAAAGCTGATCTCGAATTCTATGAGCACGGAAGTGGATTAGGGTTCTAGGTTTAGTAACTATGAGCACGGAAGTGGATTGGTTAATATTTAGGTTTAAGTTTGAAACTTGCGTTTAATTATTCCCTGAATAGTTGTCTGATTCGTGATCTCTGGATTCCTGAGAATAAACCCTTGACCTAACGCTTTTCCTTTATTGAATTTACATTGTTTTAATTGCATTTGTTACCTTTCCAACACCAACCATATTTTATGTCTTAGCTTAGTTTCGTAATTGTGAGAATTGTAGTGTACCTTTGGTCTCTATGGATTCGATCCTAAAGTACTGCATTGACAACCGTTATGATTGCGGTAGTGTGAACTTTAGTATTAATTGACTGAGTGAAAACGCTTAAATCAGCGATCCTCTCAGCCTTCAGATCAACAAACGTCCCATCTGGTTTTGTGTGAGTCTTCACAAAAACCTCACCGATACTAACCGGTCTTCCCAATTCCTCTTCCTGAAAATGTAACAAATTTATATTTGTTACATAATAGAAACTTGCAGAAGTATTAGATATAGAAATTACACTTACCATTTCTTATTGGATTTGTTGATATGACTTTTGGCCTGATAAGTGCTTGTGCACACCAAGGCCTTTACGGTTAGATTTCCGAGCAGCGGATGTGGTCTTACTCCTCTCTCGAGCTTCTTCAGTGTCCCAACACTCTGTCATTGTTGTCCACAGAGTTGGGTTAATCCTGTGAGGTCGCTGTCGAGAAGTCCTCGCGGTGCTTACCATATCCTTCATTCGCCTTTAACAAATCCTCTTGAAATGTTGTTGAACAACCCCTGAGATTAAGGGATCCTAGGTGTGGATTTTCTACAAGAGAAGTAATAATGGAGTTACTCGACAGAATAGAAAGAAAGACATATATGAAGCTTAGAGGAGAGAAATGCTTACTGCGAACTCGACGAAGTATCTTCCCTGTCTATCGCGAGGCACAACAGTCCAACTGTAGTATGGACCATCAAACTTGTTTGTGAACACCTTGGTGATCTTCCTTGTCAGCTTTCTCTTGTCACGCCCAAACCTAGACAGAAAGAACTAAGTGCCTTGACCATTAAAAACCTCACAATCTTATTACTTAATTGAAAACCGAAAGACACTTATCAAATCCATGAACAGAGAAGACATGAATTAACCACATATCAAAGAAGACATGAATAGCAAACTGTGAGCTTACAACAACATAGTTAATCTTTTGCTATGTTCCATTTTCTTACCTGTGATTCAGAGTTAGGCAAGTACACATGTATACATTGTCTATATAGTGAAAGGTAACCTCGATGAAATCAATAACATGCCTGATTAGAACAAACAAAAGCAAGTTTACACGATGTAATTGCTTAGTTTACCAAGAGAACAGAAGCATGACACTTTGTAATTGCTTAGTCTACCAAATCATACATCTATTTTGTCGACTTAATGTAGAGCAAGTGTACACTATGTAAGAAACCCAAATACTGACAAGCAAAAAGACAAGACCAATTGTACTAACAAACTGTAAAAAAATTTAGACATGAATAGATAGAAACTGACCATGTGGTGTTTGGCAGCTGAGGGCGTATCGGAGACAGCACAGTTGTATACTCATGCTGGTTAGGCACCCTTAGCAGTGCTTCAAGCACCCTAAGTTGCTCTTCCTGGAGATCGGCGTCAATCTGTGCATTGTCGTCAATCGGATCAACTTCGAAGTGGTTGGAGTTATGAGCTTCAGACGACTGATTGCTCTGACCCTCGGAGTTCTGCAGCGGAACTCTCGAATTGCTTTGTCGTGGAGTCGTTTGCGCTTCAGGTTCAGAGGATTGTTGAGGAGTTGTCTGACCTTGAGATGGAGAGAATTCGGGTAGATGCGATGAGGTGTTCTGGAAAAGCTGGGTAGGCGGTGGAAAGTCCCGGACAATTGGTGCTGACGTTGACGGTTGAGCGTTCACGGGGTTCAGAGGTGGTGACGACAGATTCAGAAGAACTTGGGCCGGCGGCGTGAAGGTGTACTGCGTCGGTAGAAGGTTCGATGTTCGCGACGAAGATTGGAGACTCCGGCTCTCTGAGAAACGTTGGGAACGAATCTTCTCTTCCGTCCTCCACGGTTCTTATCTGCCGGCATCGTGTGATCTTCTACAAGACTCACCGGAAATATTGATCCGCTTGGAATCGAAGAAATTGAAAGGTGAAGAAGAGATTCGCGTGGGGGATTCGATCGAAGAAAATGAATCAAAAGGGGAAGGCAAAGATGAGAGGAAAAGGGGATTTCGTAGTTAATAGGAGACGAAGAAGACTGAAGGCTGAGAGCACTTAGGGTTTCATAGTTTTTTTTTTTTAATCTTTGGTGGTCGATTTAATAATTGTTTTGTGTGATAAATACCAATGAATGACCCTGGCCTATTGGTAATTCTCTCACTCGGATTCAATCCCCCCCACGGCTCGAGTCCTAGTGAGGACAATTTTTTTTTTTTTAATATTTGCTGGTCCTCTTAATAATTGTTTTGTGTGAAAAATAGCAATGAGTGACTCTAGCCTACTGGTAATTCTCTCACTTTGATTCAAATTCCCCACGGTTCGAGTCCTGGTGAGGACAAGTTTTTTATTTTTAATCTTTGCTGGTCCTCTTAATAATTATTTTGTGTGATAAATACCAATGAATGACTCTGGCCTATTGGTAATTCTCTCACTCTTGATTCAATCCCCCCCCCCCCCCCCCCCCCCCCNCCCCCCCCACTGTTAGAATCCTTGTGAGGACAAGTTTTTTATTTTATTTTGACATAATAATGTAAAAGACAAATTACACCGAAATTGTGACATAAGTAACATAGTTAATTAGTAGGGTTCTTCATCATCTGATTCTTCATCAGAAGACGACAAATTACACCGAAATTCATCTTATGCATCTGCATCTCCGACATCGTAATCGAGGTTTATTGGGTCTCCTTGTACGAAATTGTCGAGTACGAGATCTTCAATTGTAGTCATCAATACAGCATCATCATTTTCTGTTTGCAAAAGAGTCAGTTCTTTTTTTTCATATTCCCCTGAAATGTTTCCCCTCGGATTCACTTTTAGAACATTGAGTCACAACCGCTTCGGTTTCTTTGTGTATGGGTACGGAATATAACAAACTTGATCTGTTTGCGAGGCTGTTTGCAATATAAAAATGTATATATAAATTATACATCAGTATATATATATATATATGATATCGACATTAATAAAATGCTATATATATATACACAAGTACGTACCTAGAATAAATGGTTCGTATTTATTGTATTTTCTCGATGAAAGAACGTCTACAACACCACTATTGCTCCTCCGAGTGCCTCTACCTATAACAGGGTCATACCAATTACACTTAAAAGTGTGATTCTCAAATTGACCATCCCCTTGTACTCGAGTTCTATGATATCATTTAAGGTCCTGTAGAAATCCGCTTCACCAGATGCATCAGTGTAATTTTCACCTTTAACACAGACCCCATAGTTACATGTCTTTCGTCCAGCGCCGTGATTCTGCGTATGAAACAAATAGTCTTTTGTAAAATACATTGGCCAGGTTTTGACCTTATTCAAAAGTCCATGCACTATCTCTTGAACCCAAGTAGGAAATGGATTCGTGGCGTTCCAGTAAGTAACCTGCATATATATAAAAAATAGCGTAAATATATATAAGTATAAATATATGCATAGTTATGAATATTTTTTAGACATACATATTCTTTCACCCATAAATGATATTCGTCAGCTCTTTTCGCGGAGAGTTCTTTTTCGGAAAGTCCTGGATATTTTGCAGAAATAAATTCCTCGAACATCCTACACAAGACCAACACAAATATGAGAAATTAAACAAGGATTATATATATTAAAACGAAATATGGGAGAGATGCCAACTTATATACCTCTCAATTGGCTGAAAATAGTCACAATTTCGTAAAACATATGCATGTGGGCATTGATAGTCTCTCTCTGAGAGCCATATTTCATGCATTTCTCCACTTGGCCGGCCTACGTGAGTAAATATAGAAGGTACTCCAGGGACATGATATACGGGGACTTCACCTTCATCGAATCTTGTTAACCTGACAAAATGAGTGAAAAAGTAATTCACATTAAAATACATAGCATGTGTATACAAATTAAATGGCAAAGTGGACATGATGTGATTGATTTTAGCATTTACCTTGATTTCGTTTATATATTCGCGGCAAAATATATGATTCAACAATCGATCCTGCCGCATATCTTTTGTTTTTTGCTTTCCCTTTCAACTTTTTGAGAAACCTTTCAAAAGGATACATCCACCTATACTTGGCAGGGCCTCCTAATTCAACTTCGTAGGGGAGATGTATAGGCAGGTGCTCCATCACATCGAAAAATGAAGGTGGAAAGATATTTTCCAAATTGCATAGGATTAAAACTATGTTCTGTTTTAGAATTTGAACGCGACTTTTATGCAAAGTTCTTGAACATAAGTCCCGAGAAAATGCTCCAACCCCTACAATATATATTCAAACTGCATGAGGTTACTATATAAATTACTATAATCATATATATTTAAGGAAATAGTCGTAATTAGTACCTGATAACGCAAGGTGGACATTCCGATCTACGAGTTCTACAAAGATAAATGGAAGTAACCGCTCCATAAAAACATGGCAGTCATGACTCTTCATGTCTGAAAACTTTTGGTTGTGCATATCAACACAAGTAGCTAAGTCTGAAGAATAACCATCTGGGAATTTAACTGCATGTTTCACACATTCCAATAAACTTTTTTCTGGCTTCTTCTGTCAATGTGAAGGCTGGGAAAGGAGCTTTACCCTCACTATCAATATGTAAGTGTGGCCGAGAACAAAATTGTTCTATATCCAATCTTGACATGATGTTGTCTTTCGATTTACCCTTCACACTCATAAGAGTATTCATGATGTTGTCAAAAAAATTCTTCTCTATATGCATCACATCAAGACAATGACGGAGATTGAGGTCCCTCTAGTACGGTAGCTCCTAGAATATGCTTTCCTTGTGCCAGTTATGTTGCTTCCCATAGCCCGGCTTCTTCTTTTCGTGGCCGTTTCCACCGATGTCCTTTGTTTTCGATGGATTTACACCAGCCAAACGCTCGAATAAACTTGCTCACCGGTCAAAGACGGAGGTGGATACTCTCTCGAAGCGTCTTTTCCCTTTAGGAAGTCTTTTTTATTCCTCCTCAGTGGATGGCCATGAGGAAGAAATCTTCGGTGACAATCAAACCAACACGTCTTCCTTCCCTTAGGTAGATAAAAAGACTTTGTATCTTCCATGCAAATTGGACAAGACAATTTACCATGGGTTGTCCATCCGGATAACATGCTATACGCCGGAAAGTCGCTTATCGTCCACATNAGTAACCGCTCCATGAAAACATGGCAGTCATGACTCTTCATGCCTGAAAACTTTTGGTTGTCCATATCAACACAAGTAGCTAAGTCTGACGAATAACCATCTGGGAACTTAACCGCATGTTTCACACATTCCAGTAAACTTTTTCTAGCTTCCTCTGTCAATGTGAAGGATGGGAAAGGAGCTTTACCCTCACTATCAATATGTAAGTGTGGCCGAGAACAAAATTGTTCTATATCCAATCTTGACATGATGTTGTCTTTCGATTTACCTTTCACACTCATAAGAGTATTCATGATGTTGTCAAAAAAGTTCTTCTCTATATGCATCACATCAAGACAATGACGGAGATTGAGGTCCCTCCAGTACGGTAGCTCCTAGAATATGCTTTCTTTGTGCCAGTTATGTTGCTTCCCATAGCCCGACTTCTTATTTTCATGACCGTTTCCACCAACGTCTTTTGTTTTCGATGGATTTACACCAACCAACCGCTCATAATAAACTTGCTTACCGGTCAAAGACGGAGGTGGATACTCTCTCGAAGCGTCTTTTCCCTTTAGGAAGTCTTTTTTATTCCTCCTCATCGGATGACCATGAGGAAGAAATCTTCGGTGACAATCAAACCAACACATCTTCCTTCCCTTAGGTAGATAAAAATACTTTGTATCTTCCATGCAATTTGGACAAGACAATTTACCATGGGTTGTCCATCCGGATAACATGCTATACGTCGGAAAGTCGCTTATCGTCCACATTAGCACTGCTTTTAGATTGAAATTTTGTTTCAAGGACACATCGTATGCATCGACGCCATTAGACCACAACTCTTTTAACTCCTCAATAAGAGGTTGGAGAAAGATATCGAGACTAGCTCGCGGATGATTTGGCCCAGAATTCACAATAGTAAGAAATAAATACTCTGTATTCATGCACATACCCAGGGGTAAATTATATGGAGTCAAGATCACAGGCCACAACGAATGATTACGAGACATGCCAAATGGATTGAACCCATCAGTACATAATCCAAGATAAACGTTACGGGGTTCTTCAGCAAACCCGGGATATAGACCTTAAAAATATCTCCACTCCGCCGCATCAGAAGGATGACCCATTTCTCCCTCCTTTGCTTGGTGCTCGGCATGCCATCTCATTGCCGCTGCAGTCTTCTCGCTTTGATACATTCTCTTTAATCTGTCAGCAATAGGTAGATACCACATACGACTGTATGGTACTTTGGTTCTATGCCGGTCGTTGTTAGGCTTCCATCTTTGTGCACCACAAAACAGACATTTATCTTCCTTCTCGTCATCTTTCTAGAAGATCATACAATTGTTAATACAAACATCAATTGTATGATATGGGAGACCTAAACTGCGCATCAATTTTTCTGTCTCGTAATGTGAACCGATTGACTTGTTTCCTTATGGTAAATAGTTTGTCAAGATTCCGCAAACCGAATCCACTAATTCTTCTACATTCTGATAACTACCATCCTGATGATAGTTATCAAAACTCACGTTATCACGAAATGCATCATTCACCATATCCACATATCTATCTTCTACTACATTACCCACTTCACTCCCACTTAAATGCGTCGGATCAACATAACTCGTTCCTAAATCCATAGTGATTTCTTCTCCATGCTTATACCAAACATAATAATCTGGCATAAATCCTCTACTATATAGATGATTCCAAATTCTAGTCCCCGGGAGAAATTTGTCGTTCTTGCAAACACTACAAGGGCAGTAAAACTTACCGCAATTGCTCTACGCTAGAGGCTGGTTATTTGCAAATGCCATGAATTGATCCACCCCCGTGCTGAACTCTACCGAGAAATTTTCCGTCTCTTCATCGATCCGCTTATACATCCACTCCCAAAAATTACTATAATTGTAATTTCCCGACATTATAAAAAAACTGTTTCTCTTCTAAATTTCGTGTTTTTGCGTTTATGATGAGAATGAGGAGAACGATGGTCTGAAGTTTTCATTTATAGACATTTTTCCGACTGATTTACAACTAAATAGCGACTGCTTTGCGACTACGAGTGGTAGTCGCAAAAAGTAGGTACAACAATAATAACACGTGTTTTATACTGTTATTTTACGACCAACAAACGACTGTTTTGCAACCCGCCAAAAAAGTAGCAAATTAGTCGCAAAAGTTGCGACTACTATGCGACTAAAGTTTTCCGACTCAAAGGTAGTCGTAGATTGGTCGTAAATTCGCGACTAATTGCCGACTAATACTTTTGGTCGCAATGTACCAACTATGATGCGACTTTATTCATGTAGTCGTAACATAGTCGCAAAATAGTCGCTAATTAGTCGCGATAATTTACGACTGTGTGTGTAGTCGCAAACCGTAGTCGCGAAAACCTTGTTTTCTTGTAGTGCTAGGTTCTTGTGTTTTGACATTGTGTATTTTTTCTTATTTTCATTTTTTTGAGTCATTGAATTGTATATTTTCAATTGCATAAAAAAACGAAAAACAACAAATCATCATCATGTAGTTTGCATTAGTCCATGTGCATTCTAGACTTGACTTGATCACTCATTTCTAGATCATATAGGTTGCATTCATGTGCATGGGAATTCATGAAACGTGTATGATAAGCTTTCATTGTGATGCCCTCGATAATGGTTTTACATTGCTTGAATGATTTTAAAAGGCTTGTAAACTTTGTACTTTGATCTCTCCGCTTGAAATTGATATGCTCAAATTAATACCCTGTAAGTACTAAAGCAGTTGTTGTAGTATATGTAGGGGTCGAACACAAGAACTCCATATATCACGCAATAGATTAAATAGATTCGAATTAAGGTAAACCAAAAGATGTAATTGAAAGCAATACGTAAATTAAAAGTGTTGTAAGTCGATTGGAAGAAAGATAGGCTTATGGTATTTCTCAGGAATTCAATGAATGTAGATACACTAACTAACATGATTCAGATTTAGCGCGGTTCTTGAACTCAAATCACTAAAGTATAGCTAACCAACTCTCGTTGCGAAAACTATCTAAGTCTAAATCCTAGAATTCCAAATCTCTTTGCGAATCCTAAAGTCTCAACCAGCTTTTAGTTCAAGTTTGATTTGTTCACAAAACAACTAAACCAAATCTCTTTGCGAATAGTTATTTTGCTCACCCTAAGCTCTGTCAGGTAATTAATTGCACTCTCGTGCCTAACCAATTATCCTAAGATCTAAGTTCTAGGTGATCAGTCTAGAATTAACTTTGAGAGCAACCTCAGGCGAAGAACTAATTCGGATAGTGAATCCTAATCATTCAATTAACCTAACATTCAGAGAAAACCCTTATGAGAACCCTGAACCTAACAAGAGAACTACTCAGACATGGTAATTGAAGCAATAAACATGACTGAAATAATACTCAGATAAATAATAAAAAGTAGAGTAACAAGAGGGTTCGAAATCTTCTCTCGGACGAACAGAGTCTCAGACTTGTCTCCCTCAGAAAGCTCTCTCACAAAACTCAGAATAGAATCAAGCGTAGCCAACAAAAGTGGCTGAAAAACCTAATTATAATGCTAAAACACGTTCTGGGGCTTCTTGTAATAATTAAAGACTTCTGGACCAAGGTGCAAACTCTCAAGACTTGTAAAAAGTCGCGTTTCCTATTTTCCTGCAGTCGGTATCGACCGATACTAGTCAGTATAGATCAAAACCCTGCTTCTTCTGCTCGCCAGACTGGACTGTCTTCACGAAAACTAGCATAACTTTTGATCGCACCGTTGGAATGGCCTCAAACCACTTCCAAATGAAAGCTAATCCATTGATCTATCTTGTATCAAAATTTAAGCTCAATCCATCGGTGGGAAGTTCTTCAACTCTTCATTTAAAGTCGCAACTCGTGTCTGCTTCAGTGAGTATCGACCGATACTAGTAAGTATCGATCGATACTGAGGCTTCAAATCGGGTACTCAGTTACACGAACTTCTGCTTTGCTCCAAAATGCTCCAGAAAGCTCCAATATCTCCAATTATGCTCCAAACGTGCTAAAACATGTAAAAGACTCTAAAACACTACAAAATAGTAGAAAGACTCTATAAAACGGACTTATATCATGGTCAAAAAGGGGTAAAAACCATGATATATCAACTCCCATAGACTTAGCCTTTGCTTGCCATCAAGCAAATAGAAGACTAAACCAGAGAAAGAGGTTTGAAAACACGAAGACTCACCTGTTCATGAAACATTGCAATGACCCTTTTCCTTAGCACCCAAATGTCACCTAACCAGTTCCAAGACTAACCACTATGTACTTCTCCTTAAGCATTCGCAGCTTCCCCAGACTACACACATTATTTCGCAGCATTGTTCAATTAAACCCATCATCGCCAGTTTCATCGCTGTGATTAATACCAAGAACCTTCTAGATTCTTTCCCATACAATATCATGACAAGGAACCACCCAATTTCATATTTTTTGTATCACTTTTCCTCTCCCTTAGACTTATTTCTTATCATACTCTTTTTTTTTTTTTAGATTCGCACATACACATCAAGGTATGAGACGCGAGTATTGATGGTGTTTGCCACCGAATCCCCGATTCTTCCCTCTCAATGTATCAAAGGGTTTAGGCGAATAATGGCATCATAGGAAAATCCTAGCCTCGCTTCCAACCTTTGTGTGATCATTCCTCACCAAGTAGAATAATGGGATCGCTGGAAACATTCGTAACCCTCTACTTAGGAGAAAATCATCTCATCTTTTCATGCACTGATTTATTAATTAACAGAAGGGGAGAGAGATACTATTACTTTTAAACACATGGGTTTCTTTGTCAGATATGAATGAGGAATCAAGCTCTATGAATACTAACCACGTCGATGAAGTGCATAAATTTGGCTCAGGCTTTAAAAGAACTCTGCTGGAAACATGTGTGTCTTCTAGTTAACTGGTCAGCTTTTGAATTTTTCATTAGTCGATCTGTAACTGATTCTGTAACAGTGGTCACTTAGAAGCAAAGTCAGAAAAAAAGAGTCAAGAACACGATCATAGTCTCCAACAAATTTTGACTCAATAAAACAACGAATGACTCAAAAACAACTGACTCTAAGAAAAACAAACACAATGTCAGCGACTACCTCCCCCAGACTTGAAAAACACTGTCCCCAGTGTTATCTAGTCTAGAGTCAGTAAAAGAAACATAATAGTCGAGTTGAAACGTGAAAATTAGAGAAGTTACCGAATTGGGGTAGGGGTGTCGATCGACACACATCACTGGTATCGAGCGATACCAGGCTTATGCTGACACAGAAACTTCTTCTCATCGTCATTAATGCATGTGGTGTCGATCGATATCAGGTGGTATCGGTCGATACCGATCCTCTGTAACTGATTCACGCAAAACACAAGACACAAAACATAAAACCAAAAACAAAAACAAAAACAAAAGACTTACCAGTAGGTTGCCTTCCACCAAGCGCTTGTTTAACGTCACGAGCTTGACTTTGCTCAGATGATTAGTCAGAGCGAGGTTGAGAACTCACTCCCATGCAAATTCTACAACTAGACACTTGCAGACTCAGAGTTCTACTGAACATGCTCTCTATAACCGCTTTTCCTTTCTCTTTCAGCTCCGGAGTAAGAATGACTCTAGCCTTGGAGAATGGTTTTGAGGTTCCTTTGTACGTCACCTTGTACTCAATCGAGTCCCCATCACACTTCTGAGGGATTAAAGTCATAGAGGGAGCACCTTTTACTCCTTTGCTCTTTTCCTTCTTCTTTGCCTTAGCTGTTTTGACGTCTTTCTTGATGATGACAGAAGGACTATCTAGAATGTCCATGACAGTTGGCACGTCAGAAGGTTCTTCCAAAGGATCAGCTACCAACGTCTCTCATGTGACAACAGCGATGCAAGAGACATGCGTGGTAGCTCCTCTAGTAGGAATGACTTTGTAGTACACCCCCTTGTCAATGTATGAGAACAAAATTCTCTTGCTGGGTGTGTCCATAATGGCACCGACCGTAGCCATAAACGGTCTTCCAAGAATCAACTGCGTACTAGATTTTGCACTCATCTCCACAACCTGAAAATCAGTAGGAACCAGACAATCTCCTACTTCAACCATCAAATCAGGGATTGTACCGTATGGAAGTGAGGTGGAACAGTTCGCGAATGTGAGAGATGTCTTGGGAGATCGAATATCAGCTTCCAATCTCTCTGCAATTGCCCTTGACATGACATTGACGCTAGCCCCCGAGTCAACGATAGACTCTTTGAATTTAACTCCAGAGATAGAGCATGGAACTGAGAATATTCCTGGGTCTTCCCTCTTAATCAGCTATTTCACCGGAGGTGGTGTACGTCTGGCTTTGATAAAGAGTGCCTTGATCTCTTCATCAGTTTCTCTGCAATTTTGGAAGTAACACTCCAAAGGACGGTTTTCAAAAGCTTCTTCAAAAGATATAGTGTGGGGAATCCTCCTGACCATCTTCTCAAAAGCGAGCAACTTCTCCGCAGTAATAGAGTTCATGAGATGTCTAGGTGGTCAAGGGTATGGTACCTTAGGCTTGTAGACACGTTCCTCAACAATCTTGGGTGTTTTCTCAGTTTTTGGCTCAGTCTGCGAGGGGTGTCGACCGATACCAGGTTGGTATCGATTGATACAAGGCTTCTCTGTCTCGATCTCCGTATCGGTCGACACTGGGGGGTGTCGATCGATACTCGTTGCTTTGAAACGTCCTTGGCAGATTCTTGGATAGGTATCGACCGATACTGGGTGGTATCGATCGATACTGGGCAATTTCCGGAGCCTCATCGTCGTCACCTTCAGCAAGATCGACGAAATTTCCTGCAGTTAGGCCAATTTTCACTCCTAGATTGACCTCTTAATCTCTTCTTAAGGTGATTGCATTGACATGTTCATTCTGTGCATGAACCATCTTTCCCTTGACAACTGCTGCAGTCTGAGCGACCTGAGTTTCTAGCCTCCTCTGATGAATGCTAAGAGCTTCAATCTTTCCATTTAGGTCTGTGTACATAGCATCCATCTTCCCATTGAAATCCACTGTCATCTTCTGCTGTCCCTCAAGAATCGGTTCAAGCATAGATTCAACCTTGCTGTCAGGAGTTTTGGGTGGGTGAGGTGGGTATTAATATCTTTGACATTGAAATCCAGCACCACCAATGTAGTTAACACCTTTCACTTCATCCTCATCAGCAAAGTGAACAACTTTCTTCGTCTTACCCATCAGGAGATTGTGCACTGAATCCAGCTTAGCCTGAACCTTAGCAATCTGCGATCCATCCAAATTCCATGTCTGCTTCCTTCGCTCATAATCTGCATTCTTGGTACTATTGCTAGATGCCAAGTTCTCGATCAGCACGTAAGCATCGTCGGGATATCTCGTGTTGAAATTCCTATTGCTCGCAGCATCTAAGGCCATCTGATACCTCCAATCAATCCCTCTGAAGAAAATACCCAGCAACTGAACCTTAGTGAACCCATGATGTGGACAATCCCTCTGATATGACCTGAATCTGATCCAAGCAGCCTTAAACGCTTCAGTTGGTCCTTGAGAAAACTGGGAGATCTTGTTCCTGAGCTCTTCGGATCTCGCATCATCATAAAAATTGTTCAGGAACACGTTCTTAGTCTCCTCCCAAGTAGTCAATGATCCAGGGGGCAACTGCTTCAGCCAGTAAGCTGCATCTCCACCAAGGGAGTATGAAAAGAGCTTACAGAGGAGGTAATCGTTGGACACCCATTGTACTTCATGCTAGTGACCAAGTCCTCAAACCTCTCAATGTGATCCATGGGGTGTTCATGAGGAAGACCATGATAAGGGTGCTGGCCCACAAGAGTGAAGTATGCAGGTTTCAGCTCAAAGTCATTCCTCTGAAAAGTAGGAGGGCGAATTGCTGATCGATTGGCATAGAACTGATCAGGCCTGTTGTACTCTCCAATTTTCCTACCACGATCAACCACATCATTCCCCACATTCACAACAGCTGGAGGAGCAATGATGTTTCCATCTCCATCAAGTCGTTGCCCTCTCTCATTGTACAATTGACCCTCATGGTCTCTCAAAGCTCCAGCATCATCACGAATCAAAACCAATGGATTGTTCATCTCTGCTGGCTTCCTTGCTTTCCTTTTTGTGCGTTCCAAAAGTGCTAGTTCCTCAAGTGAAAGATTAACTAGCTGCGTGCTCTTGTTTCTTCTTGTCTCACGAATTGGCATGCAACCTGAAACAAAAAAGATCAAGAACGTAAGTAACTGAAATTCACGACGAGTATCGACCGATACCACTAGGGTGTCGATCGATACTCAACGATTTAGTCGAAACTCTTAGCTGAAATCTAATGGCGAAATTGAGTACCCGGCAACGGCGCCAAATTTGATATGCTCAAATTAATACCCTATAAGTACTAAAGCAATTGTTGTAATATATGTAGGGGTCGAACACAAGAACTCCAGATATCACGCAATAGATTAAATAGATTCGAATTAAGCTAAACCAAAAGATGTAATTGAAAGCAATACGTAAATTAAAAGTGTTGTAAGTCGATTAGAAGAAAGATAGGCTCAGGGTATTTCTCAAGAATTCAATGAATGTAGATACACTAACTAACAAGATTCAGATTTAGCGCGGTTCTTGAACTCAAATCAATAAAGTATAGCTAACCAACTCTCGTTGCGAAAACTATCTAAGTCTAAATCCTAGAATTCCAAATCTCTTTGCGAATCCTAAAGTCTAAACCAGCTTTTAGTTCAAGTTTGATTTGTTCACAAAACAACTAAACCAAATCTCTTGACGAATAGTTATTTTGCTCACCCTAAGCTCTGTCAGGTAATTAATCGCACTCTCGTGCCTAACCAATTATCCTAAGATCTAAGTTCTAAGTGATCAGTCTAGAATTAGCTTTGAGAGCAACCTAAGGCAAAGAACTAGTTCGGATGGTGAATCCTAATCATTCAATTAACCTAACATTCAGAGAAAACCCTTATGAGAACCCTGAACCTAACAAGAGAACTACTCAGACATGGTAATTGAAGCAATAAACATGACTGAAATAATACTCAGATAAATAATAAAAAGTAGAGTAACAAGAGGGTTCGAAATCTTCTCTCGGACGAACAGAGTCTCAGACTTGTCTCCCTCAGAAAGCTCTCTCACAAAACTCAGAATAGAACCAAGCGTAGCCAACAAAAGTGGCTGAAAACCTAATTATAATGCTAAAACACGTTCTGGGGCTTCTTGTAATAATTAAAGACTTCTGGACCAAGGTGCAAACTCTCAAGACTTGTAAAAAGTCGCGTTTCCTATTTTCCTGCAGTCGGTATCGACCGATACTAGTCAGTATCGATCGACACCCTGCTTCTTCTGCTCGCCAGACTGGACTGTCTTCACGAAAACTAGCATAACTTTTGATCGCACCGTTGGAATGGCCTCAAACCACTTCCAAATGAAAGCTAATCCATTGATCTGTCTTATATCAAAATTTGAGCTCAATCCATCGGTGGGAAGTTCTTCAACTCTTCATTTAAAGTCGCGACTCGTGTCTGCTTCAGTGAGTATCGACCGATACTAGTCAGTATTGATCGATACTGAGGCTTCAAATCGGGTACTCAGCTACACAAACTTCTGCTTTGCTCCAAAATGCTCCAGAAAGCTCCAATATCTCCAATTATGCTCCAAACATGGTAAAACCTGTAAAAGACTCTAAAACACTACAAAATAGTAAAAATACTCTATAAAACGGACTTATATCATGGTCAAAAAGAGGTAAGAACCATGATATATCAGAAATCCATTGTCTTTTTGATGCTTGCTAGATTTGATATCAACTCCATCTTTATTAGGTGAAAATGAACTTTAATTATCTCGCTTATGGGCTTTAGATCTTAATCATGGGTTTACATGAAAATTCGAGTTATCTTATCATTTTGTGCCACACTTGTTAACTCGAATGGTCATCTTCCTTTTTAGGATGGTTCCACACCCAAAACCCAAAACCTTCATTTTAAACTCATGTGCTAATTGTTGAGTGAGGTCTTTTCTATGCGCTTTCATGTATAAAATCTTTCGAGATAGAAACGAAAAGCTATTTCTTCCATTGGATAGGGTTTTGCAAGGGTTATTGGTTGGGATTGGTGGGATTGGTTTGAGAATGAGAAATGGGAAGTGGAATAATTTTTTTTTAGCAAAAACCATGTTGTGAAAAGGGAATGGAGAATTAAATGAGAAAAAATAACTCTTGTGAAAAAACTTAAATGAGGAATAAAAGAAAAGAAAACAAGAGATAAGAAAAATATTCCCTAGTAACTAAGGTGTAGAAAGGGTTGTGGTTTGATGTGATTGGCTGGTTGAGTTTAAACGTTTGTGGTTAAGAAGAGTTTTGAAAGAAAAAGAAAATTGCGTGTCAAGTTCGGGAATTAGATGAAAAGCTTTAGGGTGGGTAGAACATTGGAAGAACATCTTGTATGCATAAATTGTTTCCCATTCTCTATTGCTTTTGTATAATGACTTGCGTTTGATTTTGAGAGTAGCCACAACTACATGAACCGCCTCTTACACATTAGAACCTTTTTCTACTTGAAACGACCGAACTCTTTTTTTTTTTTTTTTTTTTTTTAAAACTTCCAGAAATAATTAAACAACTCAAGAACAAGTTCTACAGCTTACACAAGCTAACAGTTCTATAACAGCAAAAGCAACAACAGCAACAACAAAAACCCCGAGTCCTAATCATCCCCTCTTCACTGCCTCGATTCCACGATCACGCCTTATCTTTACCTGCATCGACAAAAGTGATGCATCAACATTTGGCTAACCAAACGCTGAGTGAGATTGATCCTCCCAACAACAGGCTACCAACAAGCACAACAATCAGCAATTAACAACACGAAGAATTAATTAACACCAATTAAAACTTCAGCACAATTAGCAATTCAATTCTATGAAAAACTAAACCAACGCCTAGCAATTCTACTCCAAGAAAAGCTAAACACACAGCCTGAAAAGTAAACACACAACACGCTTTCAAGGCACCACCAAAAACTGGTATCGACCGATACCAGGCTGGTATCGATCGATACTAAAACAACACGCGTCTATCGACAAAGGACTGGTATCGATCGATACTGAAACAACACCACTGGTATCGATCGATACTGAAACAACACCACTGGTATCGATCGATACTGAAACAACACAAGCCTACCGACAAGGGACTGGTATCGATCAATACACCCATGGTATCGATCGATACTCCCCTGCGACTCACAACCTTCACGAAATCTAAACCCAGAAACCGCCAAGACAAGCCACAAAATTCATCAATCAAGCTTAACAAAGCACCACACAAGCTTAATTGCTAACCTTTGGTCACAACTCACCTTAGATAGGATGGATCGAGCTCTAGAAGACCTTTCTCTCTTCCCCCTTAGCTCACGCCAAAACCACGCTCTTCCAACCTCTTCTTCAAGCTTCTCTCCAAGCCCAAACTCTCTTGATCTCGCAAGATCCAAGCTTCACCAAGCTCTTCTTTCCCTTTCTCTCTCTCCCTCTCTCTCTCTCTCACGACCAATTCTGATTTTTCCCAAAAGAATGGTTTAACATCCGTAAGAAGAGAAGAGGAAGAAGACAATAAGGAAACCCCGACTGGTATCGATCGATACAGGCCAGTATCGATCGATACTACCCCCCGGGACAAACCCGAATTAATTATTTCCCCCAATAATCAATTTTTCCGAAACGCGGGCGTTACAATTCTCCCCCACTGACATAGATTCGACCTCGAATCTTCGTTACCGTTTATCTCCCAATGAACCTTAATCGTCGCAACGATTACAAAAACCTTGGCCAACCCGGCCATCTCAACACTCACATGAGGTCCAATACCAACCTCTGAGGTTTCCCACTCAGTCCCTATGCTTATGACACTGCGGCATCATATGTACGTATTGCTCAAACACAAGCCGAACCCCATCACTCAAGACACCGCAGCATCTCCGAGTTCCGAGCATCTGCCATATCCCGCAGGATATTCACCATACCTCGCAAGGTATCAACCATACCACAGCACCCAAGACACCGCAGCATCTCCGAGTTCTGGGTATCTGCCATACCACTCCACTCGGTAATATAACCTACAAGAGTCTTGATACCCCATACCACTCAATTCTAGGTAATATATCCTACGTCTAGGATATACTCCTTACGAATCCACGGTATCACGTATCACTCTAGGCTATAAATCTTCCGAGCCTGGGTACATCGCCAATCACACTCTCAAGACACACAGTCCTACGATCTATCGGCACCAGAGGAACCAGTCCTCTCAACGAGCAATAAGTCACACATCAATAAGCATCTCGACCGAACTACCTCCTGTTATCCGTGTAAATCCTCGCAAGGCAACACCGGCATCACCCATATTCCGTACCTGGAATATCTGTCGTGCATAGCCAATAACTAGGCCATCGCACAGCCCTTGCGCACCCTCCAGTGTCGGCTCGCTTTAGAGAAACTTGTCAAGACAACCATGACTAGGCTAGCTCTAACACCCAACAACTCTCTGCAGTAGGTCATCAATACAAACGTAATAAAACAATCAAGTACCATACGCCAGCAATCCGACCCACCACACAGAACCGCTAAGTGAAATAACCCGGTCCCATCACTTGACTCATTTATCCGACCAAGCTTAACTGAAACACGCAACGCTCACAACAGCAATAAGAACATCCATCTTATTATACATCATAATGTAACATCGTTCCACACAACGGAAATACAAAATGAAACACACAGGGCATACAGCTACAACCCAAACTGGGCCTCTCGATGGAACTCAAGCCGCAGCTTGCTTCTGGAACCACTTCCGGAACCTCACTTCCATCCTAGCCTCTTGCTCCCAAGTTTCCTCCTGCATCCCGTCACAGTCCCATAGAACTCGCATCATCGGAATCTTCTTCCGACGAAGCTCCTTGACCCTCCGCTCGAGAACTCTCAAAGGTCTCGCCTCAACGGTCATATTGGACTGGAGATCTGACGGAATCTCAGCCAATACCTCGTCACCCCTATGCAAACACTTCTTCAGCATCGACACATGGAAGACCTTATGAAATGCTTGCATAGCCGCGGGTAACTCCAACCGATACGATACCGGTCCAACACGCTCTACAATCCGGAACGGCCCCATATACCTCGGACTCAACTTAGTCGCAGTAATGGACCTGTTCGGACCTCTCAGTAAGGCCATCTTGAGATACACACTATCTCCCACCTCAAACATAAGCTCTTTCCGCCTCTTATCGGCATAACTCTTTTGCCGATCCTGGGCCTCTTTCATGTTCAGCTTCAAAACCCGGATCTTCTCTGTGGTTTCCTGAACAAAACTTGCACCCAAAGTGCTCCTCTCCCCCACTTGTGTCCAACACAAGGGGGTACGACATGGCCTCCTATACAGAGCGTCGTATGGAGCCATCCCGATACTCGCCTGGTAGCTATTGTTATACGCAAACTCTGCCAAGCTCAAGTGATCCACCCAGTGACCACCCCAATCCAGCACGCACATTCTCAACAAATCCTCCATAGTCTAGATGGTCCTCTCGGACTGCCCATCTGTCTGAGGATGATACGCCGTGCTCAAGTGCACTTTCATGCCCATCTCCGCCTGAAACGCATTCCAGAACTCCGATGTGAACTTAGGATCCCGGTCCGAGACAATGCTCACCGGTACTCCATACAGTCTCACAATCTCCTGCACGTACTTCCTAGCCAAAACCGCTGCCCCATCGGTCTTCTTAATGGCCAGAAAACGTGCACACTTGGTCAATCGGTCAACGATGACCCAAACAGCATCCTTGGTCCGAGAAACTGGTAAACCCACCACGAAATCCATCGTGATCATATCACACTTCCACTCTGGAATGGGTAAACTCCGCAACAAACCACTCGGGACCTGGTGCTCCGCCTTCACTAACTGGCACACGTTGCACGACGCAACCCAGTTAGCAACATCCTTCTTCATCCCAACCCAGGATGGTAAGCTATCTCCATATCATAATCGGCCACTAGCTCCATCCAGCGCCTCTGCCTCAAATTCAACTCCGGCTGAGTGAAAATGTACTTCAAGCTCTTATGATTTGTGAACACCTGCACCTTTCCGTCATAAAGATAAGATCTCCAAATCTTTAAAGCGAAAACTACTGCAGCCATCTCCAGGTCATGGGTAGGGTAGTTGCCCTCATGCTTCTGCAGCTGCCACGAAGCATAGGCAATAACCTTCCCCCGCAGCATCATCACACAGCCAAGACCCACTCTCGACGCATCGGTGTACACCACGTAAGGCTCGCCCGACTCAGGCAACGCCAATACTGGAGTACTAGTCAATATGGCCTTCAGTTCCGCGAAACTCTCCTCACACACCGAGGACCACACGAAAGGAACATCCTTTCCCGTCAGCTTCGTCATAGACTTGGCCAGACTCGCGAAACCCTTGACGAACCGTCGATAATACCCTGCCAACCCGAGAAAACTCCGAATCTCACTAGCATTCCTCGGCCTCGGCCAAGTACTAATGGCATGGATCTTCTCCGGATCTACCGACACTCCCTCCGCAGAGACAATGTGACCCAGAAAACCGATCTCCCGCTGCCAGA
Organism: Eutrema heterophyllum; assembly: GCA_002933915.1. Taxonomy (NCBI): domain Eukaryota; kingdom Viridiplantae; phylum Streptophyta; class Magnoliopsida; order Brassicales; family Brassicaceae; genus Eutrema; species Eutrema heterophyllum. The sequence goes on from PKMM01018561.1 coordinate 442,007, forward strand.
AGCTACACTTGCTCAACTTAGCAAATAACTTCTGTTCCCGCAGCTTTGAAAGAACCACACGCAGATGCACCTCATGCTCCTCCCGGCTCCTCGAATACACCAAGATATCATCGATAAAGATGATCACGAACTCATCTAGATACTCCTGGAAAACGTTGTTCATCAATCTCATAAATGCAGCCGGTGAATTTGTCAACCCAAATGGCATCACCACAAACTCGTAGTGGCCATAACGAGATCTGAAAGCCGTCTTCCGGATATCTACCTCATCAATGGGAATCTGATGATATCCCGACGCCAAGTCAATCTTGGAGAACCGAATAGCCCCTCTCAACTGATCCAACAACTTATCAATCCGAGGAAGAGGATACATGTTCTACACTGTGACTCGGTTAAGTCCCCGGTAGTCAATACACAACCGAAAACTCCCGTCCTTTTTCTTCACGAACAACACCGGTGCTCCCCACGGTGAAGAACTCGGGCGAATAAACCCCTTGCTCAACAATTCCGCCAGCTGCTTCTTCAGCTCTGCCATCTCTGCTGGAGCCATCCTATAAGGAGCCCTAGATATCGGTGTCGTCCCTGGTTCCAACTCGATCGTGAAAGGATCCGACCTAGACGGTGGCAACCCCTGCAACGACTGGAACACATCCTGGAACTCACGAACCACACGAATATCCTGAACCCTAGCCTCTCCGACGGCCTCCGGCAAGGAAATGGTAGCCAAATACGCCTCGCAACCCCTCTCGATCAGACGCTCCGCGTGCACAACCGAGATCACGAGACTCCCGGAAGTCGGTCTCACCCCTTGATACACCAACTTTCCTTTCCCTCGGTCGAACTTGACTCGCCCTCGGTGACAGTCCAGATGCGCTCTGAACTTCCCGAGCCAATCCATGCCCAAGATGACATCGTACAGCTCCATTGAGCAAATAATCAAATCGGCAGACATGGACTCTCCTGCTACCTGAACATCCACGTCTCGCACCCGACCGTGAATTCTCAGGAGCTTCCCTCCGGCAACCTCCACGAGACCCAAACTCACACCGGGCTCGCTTCGAAGATTAGCCTTCTCGGCCAACCCCGGGGAAACGAAGCAATGCGATGCTCCCGTGTCAAACAACACATGACACTTTACACCTCCAACACACAAGGTCCCTGCACATATACATGTGCCGAGAACCTTAACACCCCGACAAGCACGACATTCCCCAACACAGAATTAAACTTAGATGAGTCTAAGAAAATACATGTGATCGGCCTGGAACTCGGCTCTCCGGACTCGGTGATGGAGTACACTCGAGGCGCTGCTGCCACCTGCCTGACGGGCTGCACCACCGTGGTCTCACTCTGCCGCAACTTGGGACACTGAGGCCTGATGTGCCCCGCCTCCTTGCAGTGATAGCACACTCGAGGATCCACTCGCACACCGCCCTTCTGAGGACAGCTCGCCACTCGATGATCCATGCTCCCACATCCAAAGCAACCCGGACCACCCCGACTACCTCTCGAAGCGCTCTTCCGCTTCCGCTTCTGTCCTTGCATCGGCTTACCGCCTCTGCTCAGACAGGACTGCTGCTGCACATGTCTCGCCTGAAAACTCGGTATAACCGCTACCACCTCGTCTTTCAGACCCTCCTCAAGCAAAGCTGCAGTCTCAACCAACTCATCAACCGTGCAAAAAGCCCTCACCATGCAACGGTTCCTCAAGTCAACCCGAAGACCCATCAGAAATCTCTGCACACGGGCCGACTCACTCTCAACCGCTCGTCTAACATAAGACCTGAGCCGGTTGAACTCCACCTCATACTCGCGTACCGACCAATCCCCCTGAATCAAACTCGCAAGCCTCGACTCTAACCGGTTGAACGCCTCCTGAGGGAAGTACTCCTCCACAAAATCCGCCCAAGCCATCACAGCCTGAACTCTCCGTGCTGCTACACCCCTCCACCAGAGATGCGCATCACCCTCCAGATAATGGACCGCAATGTCCACTTGGTATCCCGCGGGACACCTACTGGAGAGGAAATTCCTCTCTACCCTCCTCAGCCACGCATTAGCGTCCTCAGGATTAGCACCTCCAGAGAAGAACCCCGTGCCAATCCTCTGCATCTGTCCATCATCCTAAGGTAGGATGGGAGTTCCTCAGCAACCGCAGCTGCCACCTGAGGCTGAGCCTCAGCCACTACCGGAACCACAGGAGCCTGAGCCGGTACCCTCTCTGGTAACCGCTCCAACAACCTCGTCAAAAGATCCGCTATGCGATCATCTCGGGCCCGAGCATCACCCGCTGCTACACCCGCAGCACCCACTGGAACACCAGCCACACTGGCGCTCACGCCAGCCCCAACGGCACTCACACCGGCCACACCCTCAGACCCAATCTAACTCGCACGCGACTCCTCGACTTGCTCCTCCGGCACACGGCCACGACCCCTACCACGGCCACAACCTCTACCACGCCCTCTAGCCATCTGCATACGTGCAGAAGCACAAGCTAAGAAAACGAAAAACAATCATCACGATAAAGATACTCACCGTGGAATCTCGCAAGGCTCGGAGAGGATGATTCTAAGACCCCCACACAACACCCAATTTATTCTAGAACGACCTAGGCTCCTAGAACCGTATGGGCTCTGATACCAAACTGAAACGACAGAACTCTTTTTTTTTTTCTTTTTTTTTTTTTAAACTTCCAGAAATAATTAAACAACACAAGAACAAGTTCTACAGCTTACACAAGCTAACAGTTCTATAACAGCAAAAGCAACAACAACAACATCAAAAACCCTGAGTCCTAATCATCCCCTCTTCACTGCCTCGATTCCACGATCACGCCTTATCTTTACCTGCATCGACAAAAGTGATGCATCAACATTTGGCTAACCAAACGCTGAGTGAGATTGATCCTCCCAACAACAGGCTACCAACAAGCACAACAATCAGCAATTAACAACACGAAGAATTAATTAACACCAATTAAAACTTCCAGCACAATTAGCAATTCAATTCCATGAAAAACTAAACCAACGCCTAGCAATTCTACTCCAAGAAAAGCTAAACACACAGCCTGAAAAGTAAACACACAACACGCTTTCAAGGCACCACCAAAGACTGGTATCGACCGATACCAGGCTGGTATCGATCGATACTAAAACAACACGCGTCTATCGACAAAGGACTGGTATCGATCGATGCTGAAACAACACCACTGGTATCGATCGATACTGAAACAACACAAGCCTACCGACAAGGGACTGGTATCGATCGATACACCCATGGTATCGATCGATACTCCCCTGCGACTCACAACCTTCACGAAATCTAAACCCAGAAATCGCCAAGACAAGCCACAAAATTCATCAATCAAGCTTAACAAAGCACCACACAAGCTTAATTGCTAACCTTTGGTCACAACTCACCTTAGATAGGATGGATCGAGCTCTAGATGACCTTTCTCTCTTCCCCCTTAGCTCACGCCAAAACCACGCTCTTCCAACCTCTTCTTCAAGCTTCTCTCCAAGCTCAAACTCTCTTGATCTCGCAAGATCCAAGCTTCACCAAGCTCTTCTTTCCCTTTCTCTCTCTCCATCTCTCTCTCTCTCACGACCAATTCTGATTTTTCCCAAAAGAATGGTTTAACATCCGTAAGAAGAGAAGAGGAAGAAGACAATAAGGAAACCCCGACTGGTATCGATCGATACAGGCCAGTATCGATCGATACTACCCCCCCGGACAAACCCGAATTAATTATTTCCCCTAATAATCAATTCTTCCGGACGCGGGCGTTACACTACCGAGCCAAATGAAATGGATCAATTGCCCATATGTGAGAGTACACGCTTGAACTAAAATGAATGTAGGGAGTTGATTGATAAGAAAGCTTGCGGACACTTGTTTTGGATCTAGAGTAAAAAAAAAATGGGAGTTGCGATAAGTCTAGAGAAGTTAGAGTCATATTAAGATATATTTTTGCAATGTCTTGGTATTATGTTGGGCTATTATATTGAATGCTTTGACATGTCTTTTAGTTGCGAATTCCTACTTTTGAACCTCTCTTTCGGTTTGTCTTTTCTTGTTTGCTTGCGGACAAGCAAAAGGCAAGTCCGGGGGAGTTGATAACACCATATTTTACATGTTTTTAGGGCTTTATTTTCATAGGTTTTTAATCTCACTTTGTATAGTTTTGAGATATTTCATGCATTTGAGTCTTTTTTTCACCTTGTTATGCATTTTAGAGTTATATGTGTGCTTCGTTGCATTTGCATTGCATTTATGGTCTTTTTAGGTGTTCTTGTAGGAAAGGGAAGGAGAGACTTGAGCATGGATGAGAAATAAGACAAGAGGAGCAAGAAAAGATGAAGCACACAATTTTAGAAGAAAAGTGTAGAAGGGAAATGTATAGGCCATCCGACGTGCTTTAATGATCGACTCATATGAAGAGTTTCCATATGGATATAGCTTCGGCGGTCATCATGAAAGTCGTAGATGCTTGAGTTATCTTTCCAATGGAGGTGGTTTCAAGTCTTTCGGAGTAGCGGTTCAAAATATACATCAAATGTAGTTAGCATATGTCCGTCTGGCGCTCTGACAGGAGTCACCTCATGAGGATGGTGCCTCGGGGAGGTGCATACCGATGTGGACTCCCAGAATCCCACATGAGAATCCTCGGGGTAGTGCATCGGGTGAGGCATACCGATGCAACCTTTCCCGTCGCCCAAAACATCGCACATTCGGTATGCTGCATACCGATGTGACTTCTGTTTTTTAGTTTTCTATAAATACCCATCTTATGTTGTAAAAAAACCTAAGTTTTCTTCTTGTAACATTGGGGGCTCGACCCAAACTCTCTCTTTTGAGGGATTTGGAATTTTCTTCATACAAATGTCATTCTAGAGAAGATTTCTTCACTCTATCTTTATATTATGTTTATTTGATTCTTGTTCTTCATTTCTATGTCTTTTTCTCTTGTGTTCTTCATGTTCTTGTGAGTTGACTTTTTGTTGGATTTTGAATTTTGCTTGATTTGGATGGTTTGATGGTTGATTGTTGATGCTTAGGACTAGATAAACATTTGTTCTCATGTTAGGAAGGATCTTAATGCTAGGATTGAATTGAAAACTCATTTCTAGAACTTAGACATTTCTCGCCCGGAAGGTGTTCGATGAAATGTCTAGAAAATTTTTGAGCATGCTTTTCATTCTAAGTGATCGGTGAATGCTGACTTTAGGATGAATTGTTGACTAAAATGGACTTGTGGTAAATTATGGATTATCTAAGTGATCGGTGGATGCTGACTTTAGATGATTCGTACAATGATTAGTGTCACGAGAGTATGCTAATCTACTTGAAAGTGTTCCATGTCATAAGAATAAATGTGCATTGAATGTTTAGGCATCATTAGTCAATTGTCTTGATAATTAGATGATGATGATTTTGGATGATCTTTGTTAGATTCTTCACTTATGTTGATCCTTGTGAGCTATGCATATCCTAGCCAACGGAAGTTGATGTCTAGAGTGTTTAGTGAACAATTGGACTTGTTATTAATGCTCATTGGTCATTGGATCACGAACGGAAGCTTATGACGGTTGATGATTGATGTAGGGATTAATACCACGGAAGTGGATTAGTTTATTGCTTGAGTTCCATGTTCTAGAAGATGATTAATGCTTCCAAATGAATCATTGTTTGATTGTTACCCATCTCATTGATAGCTTAGTTCATGATCCAACATTTTAGTCTTGTTTTTTGTTTTCTTTTTTGCATTTGTTTCCTTTCTCATAAATATAAAAAGCCAAAAACAATGTTTGCTCTAGATTAAGAAGTTTCTTGCATTCTTAGTGCCTTAATCTTAACCCCCTATGGATTGACATCTCAAGTGCTACAATGACATGGGCATACTTGGGAAATTGAACACGAAGATTCCGTCACCTTGGCGAGGCAAAGCTGCAGCCTGCTGTTAAGCTTGCAATATCGTACTCAAAGCTGTCTCCACGGTGTTATGCAACGTGTTGCGCAAATCCCGATGGAAAATAGGCCAACACTTCTCGAAAGGCTTTAGTTGGCTCATCCCTCTGTTGTTGAAGATTCTTCTTCGGCAGCATGGTAGGATCGTTGTTGAATCGGATACCAACTGTTGCAGCAGCGGAAGTACGTAACTAACAAGTATCTAGAATTCGGCAGAGATATAGAACTTGTACGAGATCAACTCGGGATTCTTCGCAAAGATCAAGAGATGATTTCGATTTGCAAAAGAGATAACTCTCTCAACTTTATTACTTCCAAAAACTGAGTTTACATGAATCATAAGAGACGATACTTATAGCCCAAATGGGATAAGTTGATATCGAAACTAAATAAACTTATGTTAATCCGAATTGTGGTCTACTTGTTAAATAATTGGAAAAGAAACAAAAACACCAACTAGAATCAAAACAGGAAAGCCCAATGAAGAAAACAAAACCAAATCTCAAATGTTGATAAACGAGATGTGACGCTACATCACTAACCATAAGTCCTCCAATGCAAAAAAGTAGAAAATGTACTATCAAAGTCTGATCAACTTGCTCTTTCAAGCTTAATTCAAGACAAGTGGTTGGGCCAGATTTGATCAATACTTGCCTGAGATATAACTCTCATGCAGCCATGCTTCAGTCACACTCCTCATCACTGAGGTGAAGACTAACCATGATGAATCACTCTCAACATTCCCTTATCTTTGTTGAGAGTGTTTTGTACATCTTAATAGATTTATAATAAAAGGAAAAATTGATGCGCCGGAGTTTTGGTAATCTTCTCAGGTTCATATGCTTTTTCAAAACTAACTCAAACCCATACTTTACTCAAGACTGCCAACTTGAACGCTTCTACTTCCACCTCAGCTCCACTAGATTAGAGAAAGCTTCATATACCCGACCTAGATAAAAACTATCAGTAGATAGTTTAGTCTTGTCTTGCTAGATATTTATTTTCGTATATCAGCAATATCAACAATGGAACCAAAGATCGATAACTCTGATATTCATTTCCTTTTTGATGGTCAATCATGTGAATCGTAAAATCTAGGCTCTATTGACTTAACTAGCTACAATGCTATATGATAAAGGGTAAGCTTTCACAGTTTACGTTCTAAATCCCAAAACAGCTGCACAATAACTTTGTGAAGAAGCTTCTAGCTCAACTAATGAGATCCATCGATAATAATGACATCCATGTCACTATTAAACGACTGATGTATCCGATAAAGAAGAAACAAGGTAGGCAATGAAGCAACATGCCTTCCATAACGACATTGGTGTTGCATTTTCGATGGATTCGCTTAGTTGATATGGGTGCTTCCTCAAATAGTTAATTTTCAGCAGTTTGGGGATTGGAATGTAACTATTGATAACATCGTATTTTATCATTTTGAATCTGTTGTGTTTACTCATTCTTGTATGTTTTCTTTTATGTTTCATAGTTTTTTCTTTTATATAGTGTTCCAAGTGAGTCTTAGTTTCATTTAGTGTCATGTAGTGTTTGGTGTATCTTTTGAGTGATTTCGTGTTAAAAGAATAGAGAACACGCTTTTGGATGCAAACAAGTTGAACGGCAATGCATGATCATCCCAAATCATGTCAGTCAAAGGTATTTCCGTGGTTAGGTTAAGATCAAAATTTTGACTCAACATATGCAAATGCGTTAGATTCACTTTGGAGATGGTTCTCAACTTTTAAGTCATTCAAAAGTTCAAAAGTTATAGCCAATTTGGTGGATATATATCTGAAAATGAGATTTGAGATCCAAATCCTAATATTCATGGACTTGTTGGTGTAAACTCAGACGCATGCCATTGAATTGACTTGATTTTAATTTCAGATCAAAATTGATTCATTTGGCTCTGAAGTGGATAAAGTGTAATATATGAGATGCCAAGATGATGATCCTACTCTTTTTTTAAGACTGTTACATCATCATCAATGATAATTAATCGATCAAATTTGTTGGGGTCGGTTTTCACCTAGCCGATATCAACTATTAAAATGATTAAGTAAGAGAATGGGCCTAGCCAAACTACGTGGGCCTAGCCGAACCTTGAGAACTGATGACGAGCCCACGAGCCAATCTAGCATGATTTGGGCCGAGCCTAAGATACGAGAAAACGGTGGAACGCGTTTAGGGCCGAGCCAAAGACTCCTTGGGCAGAGCCGAGATATTCATGGGCCGAGACAAGTGCTATGGGCCGAGCCACAAGCCCAAGAGACGATCCGTGTCACCATTTGCCCTATGAGATCGACTTAAATCACATGGAAGTCGGCGGGGAAGAAAATGGAAGTAAATCTTGAAGGATATTTGCCGATATTCTCGCCTATGCGGTTAACCAAACATATATAAAAAGGAACGAAGTCATTCAGCAAAGGGGACAAGTTTTAACCTAGCAAAATACTTAGCAAAATCGCTTATCACTTTCTTGTACGAAAAGCTTAACGAAACATCAATAAAAACACCATTTGGATCTTTGTTCTCGTATTTCGTTCTTAGAATCTTCTGTTCCCTCTAATTTCCTAACAAAATTTAGTTGTGCGAGTTTCGACTCCCACAATTTGGCACCGTCTGTGGCGAATTGAAGTTTTTCTTACTCATAGAAACCACCGAGAATGAGATCTGAAGAGATGGCCATCGACAAAGAAAGGAGCGGTGGTGACGTGAACAACAATGGTGTCGAGACTTCCGGAGCAAGGGTGAATCTCGGCGATCTTCCTGAAGGAAATACGGAAGCAGCTTCAACATCCCTAGCCGAAGTGAAAGACATGTTGGCTGCGATGCTGAAGAAGACCGAGCAAGATAAGCTGAACAACTCTCTATCGGAGAGGCTCGAGACGCTAACATCGGAGAGCCAAGCCCGAGATCTACGCACCGGAAACCTGGGCTCAATGGTGAATCTGTCCAAAGGAATCTTGAGGAGATTCGGCCTCAACCCAACGGCCCTCGACTTCTCGACGCCTACTGTCACATATGGAGCATAACCGAGGATCGCAAGAGGGCTACCGCCACCGCAACCATCACTGGCGGAGAAAGCCGCGATGAAAGAGACCGCACTACATGTGCATCACGCAGGAAAAGCTCGCCTTGGCCTTGGAAGGAGAAAGAAGCGGAGGAGACTTTCCTAGCTCGGATCGAATCGCGAACCTCACGAGGGAAGAAGAGAACCTTATTTGGGTACAACATGCGCAATACTCCGACGAGCCGAGAAGGGCAAGTCGAAATCTGTATGACGAGCTGCCAGAGACGAGCCGAGCTCAAAGAGAAAATATTAACGAAATCCGAGCTTATTTGGCTTAGGCTGCTGCCGAAGTGAGAGCTGCTTGATCCCAAGTGCACCAGGCAACTAGTGCGGTGCCGAAGATAGATCCTATGTTGGAAGAGACGCAGAGAACTCCGTTTAAAGCTCGGATTACCGAGGCGAGGATTTCCGACCCCGGGAAGATCATGATTCCGTTCTACGAAGGGACAACCGACCCAAAAACTCACATAACAGCTTTTCGCATAACAATGGGACAAGCCAACCTCAGCAACAGCTTTTCGTAGAACACCTCAAAGGAGCAGCCCTCGAATGGTTTTGGCGCCTCGATCGAAACTCCATCAATAACTTTCAACAACTATCCGCCACTTTCCTGAAACATTATTCCATATATATGGACCGAGGGACCTCTGATGCCGATCTGTGGACCTTATCTCAAAGACCAACGGAGACTTTGCAAAATTTCATGGGACGATTCAAAGCGGTGGTATCAAAAGTTGAAGGCGTAAGTGACAAAGCTGCCCTCATCGCGTTAAAGAAGTCACTATGGTTTGAATCGGAGTTCCGAAGGGAGATTGTGTTGAATACACACTAGACGATCCAAGATACTCTGCACCGAGTCTCAGACTTCATAGTCCACGAGGAAGAAACAAAGGTCTTATCTCAGAAGTACGGATTGGCAAAGCCGGCAAACGGAAGTGACGCTTCAAACCCAAATTATCACTAATCTATGCCATTTATGAACTACGAGACGGCTTGATCCTTGAAAAGGGTACGCAGGCAACCCGTCTTTGGATAGGTTCATATCCCACCCCCTCTTAAAAGGATGGGGGAGTGAGTACGTATACACGTATACTTGACACACGAGGATCGTTCCCTCTGAACTTGGGTGCAAGTGCACAGCAAATGCAGTAGTATTTAGGGATCGAATCCACAAGGTGAGGTTGTCTAATTCCTATTGATTTCTAAGTTGTGTCTAGACGTAAATAAATTTGTATGGTTTTGTTTGTCACGATTGTAGATAGAAAAATAAACTAAATTAAGCAATGAAATAAAACAGAAAGTAAGCAAGCAAATGATTAAAATGAGGGTGTAAAACAATTAAACAATTAAACGAAACAATCAGTATTCTCTAGGGTTCATGGCCGATTTTTAACTAAGACTTTGCTAGGATTTCTAAAGTGACTTTTTGTCGTCTTTGGATTCTTGAACTTGGAACACGGACACTATGTGTAGTCTACTTTCGTACACCCTACACACAAACAACTTTAATACTCGAGCGGTATTTTTCTTCTCCGCCCGCGCAAAAAGTTAGTGATTATACTCAAAAGTCGTTAACGCTCACAATCCCTCCACGGGATGAAGAAGGCTTCTCTATCGAAGAACTCGATTCGAGAATCCTCGCTCCAAACCGAAGAACAAGAGTAACAAGGTTGCAAGGACTCTGCCTTCAAGCGTGAAATAAAAAGTGTCTATAGATGTCTGTCTGTCGTAAAAGGCCAAAAAATAAGAATTTATAGTCTTCACTTCGTTTAGGATTTGATATGAAAAGACAGAATTGGCCTCGGGTGAAGAAAGGCCTTCGTTTGGACGAATTGGGCTTGGTCGTGCGTGCGGGTTTTCTGGCCTCGGCGAACTGCTGCTTGGCCGTGGGTCGAGGTCCTCCAAGCGCGGCGGAATGGTGCTTGGCCGCGGGGCTCTCTTGCCGCGGTGGACTTCTCTTCGAGCAGCTTCATCCGCCTTCAGTGCTTCGGGTGTATTTGATGATCCAACCATTAGAATGTCTCCAAACCAATTGCATTTGAAAGCTGGTTGTGTCTTATTTGTGGTGTCCAAATTTGGTGCTGATCAGATGGTGAGAAGGTCTTCTTTGATTGCAAGACTTCTGACGGTCCAAGTTTATCCAAAAGCGTAATTTTGTTCCGAAATGCACTCTTTTATCCCAAGTTACCTGAAATGTCATTCAGAACACTAAAACATGGAAATCACTTGAAAACCATTGAAAACGGAGTTATAACACCTGCAAAAGATATTAAAGTGATCCATAAAAATGGTCAAAAACCGGTGTTATCAACTCCCCGAGACTTAGACCTTTGTTTGTCCTCAAACACAACAAAAATCTAAGCTCGAAAAGAGGTTTTCGAAAATATAGGAAATAACAAAAATCTCAGTGACCGTCCTTCTAAATCATAACCAACGTAATGCATTAACCGGGCTTAGTATAGAAAATTCTCACTAAGGTATTGCAACGCTAGTCCACGGTATCCGTCATGCGAAAATCTAACCATTCGAAACCTAACTTTCAGTCAACTAGCTCTTAACATTCATTAAAAGGTTGGGTGATTCTTATCAAAAATACTAACCAAGACAATCGGGGCTAGGCATTAAGGGCATTTAGAGGTGAGGTTAAAAGTGTTTCGGGTTACCGTATTTCCGTCGGAGGATGCTAGATATTATGAAAAACAGAAAGAGAGGATGGAGTTGTTGGTATCCACATGTTCCAGTCACTTCCTACTCGCATAAGTGTAGTTGCGAATAATTTCTTCTCCGGGACTTTTCTGCCTTTGTCAGAATTTTTCTGTTTTTCCCCCAGACTTAGATTTTTCTTCGGGAAATGCTTCTTACTCCTTATAAACGAGACATGGTTGCCTTGGTATTAAAATATCGACTCTCCTAAGACTCTTAGGCTTTTGTTTCCTTTCCTTTCGGTTATATATATATATATATATATATATTTTTATTTTTTTTTGAAAGGGGAAACGCTTTTGAGCGGGAGTGTTAGGGAGGACGAAAATTACCAGTGATTAAAGATTTCCAAGGCAACTTCTAAGCTTGATTTGTTGATACCTCCATAACCGAATCCATCTAGTCTTCCGTCTTCTCGAGTGACTGAAAACTGTGTCGTTTCTCCCTCTCCGGCGTTTTTGCACATATCTGCACATAAGACGACGAGAGAGGCAAGAATGAGGTTCAAAAATAACGACTAAGGTTTGGGGTGTGGTACCAGCTAAAGATGAACTGGCCATCTAGGACAACAAAGAGTGGTAAAAAGGATAGATGTCCTAGATGTATGATTCGTTGTCTCGCCTAAAACCTTTGATAAGAAAATTAAATTTAGATTAAGTTCAAATAAAATGAGCTAGTATATCTTGTCTGAAAGAATCTATATGGGTCGAAATCCTCTGGGGATGTCGCATTGCAAGCACTCTAGCTACCGCCTAGTCTAATACCAAACCACAAAAGAGTTGGCACGTGGAGATAGCGTAGAAGCACACAGGTCGAAATCATCATAGATTTTGTCTCAATGTTCCTGAAAAATACTTAATAAAAATAGAAAAAGATTACATGAAAATTTTAAAATAAAGCAAAAAATAAGATGAAAAGATTCAAAGAAAAGAAAATAGATTAGTAACGGATAAACATCCTCCCCCAGACTTAAATCACACTGTCCCCAGTGTGAAAAAGTTGGTGAAAAGATAGAAAAAACATCAAAATAAAATAGCAAAATAAATAAAAGAGTTCGAAAATAAATAATAAATAAAATATGAAAGGGAAGAAGATCGATTGAACCGTGGTGATGAAGTGTATGGCTAGGCGTCGCCTGAGCCATCTGTCTCTGACTCAGGCATGTTGTCATCGAACTGGTGGTTCTCTTCGAGAAAGCGCATGACACGCTTGTATTGTCTCTCTTGTCGTGCTATCTTCTTCTCCATGGCTGCGTATTCTGGTCCGTGTGCGTGTGATGAGCTGGCGGGAGTGGATGGTGCACGGGCCTGTGTTTGTAGAAGTAGTCGAGTACGCTCTACAGCTGCGTCTCGGTTGGCCTTTGCCACTAAGAACTCGCCAATAGTGTACGGTAGACGTGGGGCAGTAGTTACATAGTCCATCGTCTCCGGTATGCATCTAGGTGCTGCTCCTTCTCGGAGTCTAGGGACAAAGTTAGAAGGTAAGAAAACAAAGTAGTACTCACCAACGTTAGTGCAATATTTGAAGCCAAATCTGCCGGGGTCGAGTGAAGGGCGAGAGATAGTGCGGTCTCGTGAAGATTGCATAAGATCGAACCAAGTTCCTTGAAGTGGAGTCTCGGTCGAGAAATCAAAGTGAACAGCTCGTAGAATTGTCGTGATGATACTTCCAAAAGCGGTAGTAATGTCTTTGGGCTTCGTGGTGAGCGGTTCGTGTTTCACCTTCACCAAATTCTTCGCGATGATACAAGCGAAGCAAGCATAGCGCGGGTCTTTGGCGAATGGCAATTGAAGAGTGACGAGCTCTCCTTTGCGGACACTTTCTACGTTTGCTCTCGAGAATAGGGTGTGCGCTAAAAGCTTGTGTACGAAGCTGACAGCGGGATGCGTGAGTAAGGAAGCTTTAGATCTTCCGTTGTCGTAGACGCCTTATCCCATTATGCTCCATAGATCTTCATCGGGATCCTCCTCGGGGTGAATCTCATCGAGATATTGAAGCTTCACAGTTAGAGCATAAGAGTATCCACGTACGGTAAAAGTAAGTGTACCGTCATTCGCTTTTGGATTGGAGCGTCTCTTGTAGCACATGGTGACGGTTGCTAGGAATTCTTTGGTGATAGGTAGGAAGGTTGAGATCCATGAAAGGTCGAAGTTGAAGTGCATCGAGATAACAAATCACGTCTTCTCGAACCCCGATTGCATCGAGAGTCGAGTAATCTATGCAAGGAGTGGATTTAATATGTATCCTCTTGAGCTTCTCTAGGTAATAGATATTCGGGTCCATGGGTTGGCTTACATATCACACCTTTGGTGTTCGTTCCGGAGGTGGTGGTTGTTCACGTGGAGGAGAAGATGTCGGGTCGTGTGGAGGGATAGGTACACAAGTTCGAGTCGATCGTCTTCGACTTGCAAAGAATTCGCCAATATTTGCGTCGTCTCCTCGGGACGCCTAGAGAGTGATCTCCGGGACGACTCTCCTATGTAACTGCTCTTCTTCGAGCGAATTATGCGGATTCTCACGTGGTCCATTGTTCCTACAAAATAGAGAAACAACTCGGCAAAAATATGAATATGGTTGTGATTGAAAGGTTTCAATGCGCGAGAATACTAATTCGAGTATCAAGAGACACATTCAATTAACAAACAAGAAATTTTGAGCATAAAGTAAACAAATCGAGGTGATAATCATAAATTTCGGGTTTGTGACGCACTTGCATAAAAAATTTCTAGATAAAGATTTTAAGCTCATCTTCATGCAAACTTCAGTAGATTACCGTTTACTAATTATCAATATAACAAGACTTGTCCAAATTAATCAAAATTACTCTCCAATTTCGTTTTTAATTAATCAAAATAGTCCGTAAGGACTCCATTAGCACTAGTCGGGCTGCAGATCTCCTCAAATGTCTCAATATGGTCCACGGGATTTTCAGTAGCCTTTCCATAGAACAAGTGCTGCTTGACAAGAGATATGATCTGAGGCTTGATCTCAAAGTTCTGCCTCTGAATAGGCGGTGGGCGAATATCAGCCCTGTCTTGGTAGTATGCATGAGGAGTGTCGACAGCACCAATTGCTTGGCGTGGAGGAGGCTGTCGAGCATTCCTCTGGTGTTGCACACGTCCGAGAGCAGCTCGTCTCTGCTGCTCTTCAGCTTGTCTACGAGCAGCAGCAGCAGCTACAACTTCAGCGTCGTTTGGATCAACATCATCGTCGCGAGCATGGAGAGGGTTTATGGGATTCCCTTCCTCGTCATACTCATTCTGATTGTTGCCATCGACCAGTGGATCTTGGAAATCACGGTTTTCTGGTAAGCGGGCCATCTCTCTCCTTCTCATGTTGCTTTCTCGTTCTATCCGTGCTAACTCTTCGTTATTTACCTCAAGCAGATTTCCAGAACCCTTGCTTCTGGTCATACACCTGAAATACACGAGAGAGAGCAAAAATAAAACTAATTAGTAATGACAGAAATAAATTCTTAGTCTGAACTTTCGTCCAAGACTCGTAGGCAACGTTTTTGGTCCCCGGCAACGGCGCCAAAACTTGATACACTCAGAGTTTAACCCTAAAAGTAACTACTCCAAGAGCACAGCTAACGAAGTAGTATTGTAGGGATCGAATCCACAGAGACCAAATGAAACACTACAAGAATGCAGAAAGAAAGTAAAGCTAAGAATAATGACAATTGTTTGTGGTTTTGTATCTTCTAAAACTAAGAATGACAAATTAAAGGATGTAAATTCAATATGGAAAAACGCTAGGTCTTCAGGTGATTCCCAAGAAATCAAGACTCATTAAACAGATTATCGAACAGGGAATGAATTAAGAACCGTTTTCGAACTCAAACATGAAAGTCTAGCTAGCCCACTATCGTGGCACTAACTACTATGCCAATCAACCTAAGAATCTAAACTGTCGTTTTGACCTTAAAATTCTAGGCACGCATTAAAGTTCAGGTTTGATAAGTTCACAAATTGCCTTAGCATCAACTTTCGTTGGCTAAGGACAATTTGCTCATCTAAGTTCTTTCGGGAAATCTAAAACACTTTTGATGAATAGATTAATCCTAAGATCATAAACTAGGTGATCAATCTAGTCTAAGCCTTAATCTCAACAATAGATTAAGAACCCTATGTAAATCCCTAATCTAACGGATCTGTTTCAATGATTCATGGAAATCCTTTGAAACCCTAAAAACCTAACAGGAAGATTACTCAGACATGGAAGCAAAGAAAACACAGAGAGATGAAAAAGAAATCATAATCCAATAAGAATAAATCGAAGAGGGTTCAGAAATCTTCTCTGGTATGTGAGTCAGAGATTCGTCTCCCAAATCTTACAAGTGCCAAAAACTAGAAGTTTTCTGATGAATAAAATAAAGCGTAGAAAAAAAGTGGTCTCCTCCAAGAGGCTAAAAAATAGAGTATATAAAGGTCCTAGGTCGAATTAGGTTAAAATAGGGAGTTTCCAAAGCAAAATAGGAAAATCAGAAATTTCCTTTTTCTTCTCGTCGGCCTGCATCGACCGATGCACTCCTTGCATTGGTCGATGGCTGTTTCTCTAGTCCAGTTGCATCGATCGATTGCTAAATCTCTGGATGTGCTGCATCGACCAATGCACTCCTTGCATCAGCCGATTGGAAAATCTCTGGTGGAGTTGCATCGGTCGATGCACTCCTTGCATCGACCAATTCTGCTCCTTTCTTCACGGTTTCGTGCGTTTTTGCTCCCGTAACTCTAATTTCCTCCTTGGACGCCCTTTTACCTGAGATATCTAAATAAAGGACTAAAAGATTCTAAAACGGACTTTGACTCGATAAAATGATTAAAAGAAACACCAAAACATACGATAGAAAACGGTAAAAACCAAGTATATCAAGTAACAAGGTTGCAAGGGATTCGCCTCTTCCTTCAAGCGTGAATGAAAAAGTGTCTATAGATGTGTGTCTGTTGTAAAAGACCTACAATAAAAGAATTTATAGTCTTCACTTCGTTTAGGGTTTGATGTGAAAAGACGGAATTGGCCTCGGGTGAAGAAAGGCCTTGCTTTGGATGAATTGGGCTTGGCCGCGGGTGCGGGTCTTTTGGCCGCGGTGAACTGCTGCTTGGCAGCGGGTCGAGCTCCTCCGGGCACGGCGGAATGGTGCTTGGCCGCGGGTCGGGGCTCTCCTGCCGTGGTGAACTTCTCTTCGAGGCAGTTTCATCTGCCTTCAGTGCTTCGGGTGTATTTAATGATCCAAGAATTGGAATATCTCCAAACCAATTGCATTTGAAAGCTGGTTGTGTCTTCTTTGTTGTGTCCAAATTTGGTGATGATCATACGGTAGATCTTCTTTGATTGCAAGACTTCTAACGGTCCGAGTTTATCCAAAAACGTACTTTTGTCTCGAAATGCACTCTCTTATCCCAAGTTACCTGAAATGTCTTTCAAAACACTAAACATGGAAATCACTTGAAAATCATTGAAAACGGAGTTAAAACACCTGCAAAAGATATTAAAATGATCCATTAAAATGGTCAAAAACCGGTGTTATCAATACTCTCATTTCTCGCAAACACAATCTTTCATAGACTCTAAGTCTTATCAATACAATCCCTTTAACATACTCATCAATCTCGTCTGTTGCTGGCCACAACAAACGAACTAGTACATCCTTTACGGATTTTCAACCACTACATCCTATACGGATTAGGGTTCTACTACACCCTCCATGGATTTAAGCGCGCTATATAAATTAAGGACGGATATATCTCGACCAAGGAAGGACGGGTATATCTCGACCAACTTTCTTAAAGTTTACTATCTAAATGGGCATATAAGTCGAGACTACATCGCAAGCCCTAAAATCAAAGTAGACATCCAAAACCTCGTAGTTACACGCTTCTTAGCACACTGGTATTCGACATCTCAAAACATAATAATAAACATACCATTTAGTATGAGATACTTAAACATGTTTCATCAAAACCAAGACGGGCGCGTAAGCGGAGTCTACATTGCAGGCCCTAAAACCGGAGTACAAACAGTCAAAACCCAGCAACTGCTCGTTTCTTAACACGCTGGTCTTTAACATCCCGAAACATAATACTAAACATACAATTTAATACGAGATATTTTAACATGTTTCATCAAAATAAGTACTATAAATCGAGCTACGCTCATTATGCTCGTCTTAAAATCAGGCTGTGATCATCGTCTTCTACACCTTGTCTACATTTAAACGCCTCGTCAACTTCTAAATGCCCCGCCAACTTCCAGCCGAACGGCTCGACAACGAAGTGGTTCGGAGACATCTAGCACAACTTCCAGCATGACAACTTTCGTCCAAACGGCTAGGCAGCTTTCGTCCAAACGGCTAGGCAGCTTTCGTCAAAACGGCTAGGCAGCTTTCGTCAAAACAGCTAGGCAGCTTTCATCAAAACGGCTAGGCAGCTTTCGTTGAAACGGCTAGGCAGCTTTCGTCAAAACGGCTAGGCAATTTTCATCAAAACGGCTAGGCAGCTTTTGTCGAAACGGCTAGGCATCTTTCGTCGAAATGGTTGGGTAGCTTTCATCAAAACGGCTAGGCCGCTTTCATCGAAATGGCTAGGAAGCTTTCGTCGAAACGGCTAGGAAGCTTTCATCGAAATGACTCAAAATTTTTGACGAAAGTTGGCTCGAAAAATTTTACGAAAGTTGGCTCGAAAATTTTTACGAAGTTTGGCTCTAGAGTTTTTACAAAGTTTGGCTCGACAACTCTCTCTGAAACTAGCTAGGCGACTTTCTCCAGACTTGGCTAAGCAACATTCTCCGAAGTTGGCTAGGCAACTTTCTTCGAAACTGGTTCGACAACTTTCTCTGAAACTGGTTAGGCGATTTACTCCGGAACTGGCTCAGCAACTTTCTACGAAACTGGTTCGGCAACTTTCGTAAAGCAGCTCGCTACCTGCAAAACTTTCATCCCGTTGATCTCGTTCATAATTGCTCTAACAGTCATCTAATTCCCAAGCCGTATCTCCCATCCAAAATCATCATGAGGCAAAGAAACGGCTCGTTAACTTCGACTACCCTCACCCCAGCAAGGAAACGACTCAAAAATCTCAAATTTCTCACCTCAACAAAGAAACGGCTCGGCGCGGACAGAATAACATTTTGCCTCGTCAACCAGGATGGCTCAACATCATCTCGGCTCGGCATCATCATGGTTCAGCACCATCTTGGCTCGGCGTCGATGGAAGCTCATCAACAACGAAACAGCTCGACAACAGCAAAACGACTCGGCAGTATTTCAGCCAATTCGGCTCGATGACGAGAGAAGCTCGTCAAAGACAAAGGCGATTCGGCTCGGCAGTTGATCTCATCAATGGACTTTTACCTCGTCACAATCATCACTGAGTCTGACGAGCTGGGGGCTAACTGTTGGGGTCGGTTTTCACCTATCCGAGATCAACTGTTAAAACGACTAAGTAAAAAAAATTGGCCTAGCTAAACTATGTGGGCCTAGCCGAACCTTGATAACTGACGACGAGCCAATCTAGCATGATTTGGGCCGAACCCAAGATACGAGAAGACGGTACGACGCGTTTTGGGCCGAGCCAAGGACTCCTTGGGCCGAGCCGAGGTCTTCATAGGCCGAGACAAGTGCTATGGCCCGAGCCACAAGATCAAGAGACGATCCGTGTCACCGTTCGCCCTAGGAGATCTACTTGAATCACACGGAAGTCAACAGGGAAGAAAATGGAAGTAAATCTTGAAGGATATTCGCCGATATTCTCGCCTAGGCAGTTCACCAAGCATCTATAAAAAGGAACGAAGTCATTCAGCAAAGGGGACAAGTTTTAACCTAACAGAATACTTAGCAAAATCGCTTATCACTTTCTTGTACGAAAAGCTTAATGAAACAACAATAAAAACACCATCTTTGGATCTATGTTCTTGTGTTTCGTTTTTAGAATCCTCTGTTCCCTCTCATTTTCTAACCAAATTTAGTTGTGCGAGTTTCGACTCCCACAAAATTTCACTACCTACAACACTTACAGCTATGATGAAGAGCTCCACGAATGACGACTCTACGACGCATATCTTCTTGCAACACATGGATCCACGACGACGATTATGTACCACACTCACGATGGACAACTCTCCTCGCAACACACGAGATCACAATGAACGGTTATACATGCAACACTTTGGTATCTCCGATAAATTTTGCATCCATTAATATGCAAAACCTGCATTTTCTAAGAATCGAAATTAGATTTGGTGTAAAAACTTTTAAACCCTTTGACCACTTGGCCAAAGGACTTTCAGAGGTGATGTTGTTCTAACCAATGATTTAATATCCAGTCATCCACGTGGCTAACAATCTTGTTAGTTCATTTGCATGTGTTTTGCATCTGAAACCTATACAAAGTCAAAATATATGAATCATCTGTATATGTAAAGGAGAATATCCGCTCTTCTCATTATGTCACATCACTTTTTCATACTCTAAAATTGTGACACATTATCAACTTATTTGTTAATTTTAAACTGCTAATATGATTTATCAACTCATTTGTTAATTTTAAATTGCTAATATAATTTATTATATTTTGTGTTATTATATTTTAATTATCATGGTAACTATCATTCATTGATTTTAACACGAATTTGAAAAGACATTTTTATAAATGATAACTTATATATATATGATTAGGTATTTTATTTATTATTAAAAATTGTGTACTTTATTTAAATGATTAGGTAGATATGGATAGTAAACCATAAAATTCTAAGATAATGTGATTTGGATCCGGTTTTACCAAATCCAAGAAAAAAATTCTCGGATCCGAGTTTGTTAATATCCACAAATATCTGAATCCGTTTCAAAACAGTAAAAAAACTAAAATATAAGAAAAAGAGATAATTTTTAAGAATATTAAAAATATTTAATTATAAAAGTAAATGCATGTTAAAGGGTAAGTAATACTCGCGGGAGCTTTCAGAAGCTAGAATGATAACTCTGATTTTTTAATGAATATGCGAGAATGTATATATATTATGCGAAGCAAATTGTGGTATCCTAAAATGTTAATATGTTCAAGCTGATCTTCGAAACAGAGAATGAGTGAAATCCTCTCACAAATATACATAGCTCATGTTAGAGAGGCGACATTGAGAATGGTTAAGAGAGAGAGAGGGGGAGAGAGAGAGAGAGGGGAGAGAGAGAGAGGGGGAGAGAGAGAGAGAGCACATTCGAAACACGTAAGAGAATTAAGATACTCCTAAATGATTAAATGACTAATTGCATGATGCTTTTTGTGAAAATAACTTGACGTTAATGTAACTATCTGAAATTGAGTATGTGATTATGGATATTCGAAAATCATAAACCTATAGAAATATTCAGATATTTACAAACCAAATTTGATTTTAAAATTTTGATTAATATATTATGTAATTATTTTCTAAATATTGTATATATATAATTATATCATGTAGATATAAAAATCATTAAAAACTATAAATATTAAAATTTAATTTTTTTTTATTTTGTGAAATACAAAATTTATTGAAAAGATTTGATATCATCGAACTTTGTTCTAACAATATCAATAAACATAACACAAAATTCTGCACGAAACGCGAATCAGCCGCATATGACATAATAATGCCTGTGAATATTTAATTTTCCTCAAAAGAAACAAAATATTCCTTCTTCTAGGTGTACCCAAAAAAAATACTGAAGGCAAAACCAGTGGATTCTTATGAAAATACCAACCAAACTATAAATGGGGATTAGATAGCTGGATATATACTTATTACCCAAACACATGCTTTTTGTGTTTCTTTTTTCTACAAGAAAGACGATAGTTTACACAAGGAACTTAACCAGTAACAACAACTCAGAAACAGCCGATGCCTAAAACTCGTTAGCTTTCCTTCGTAATTCGTTTAACTCGTTCTCGATCTCTGTGTCTTTGAAAGGGTATCTCGTGCTTGCTGCGACGGTGCTTCTCCCTGGAGGAAGCTCTCCTTTCTGCTTCATATCATATACACAGTGATTTACTATACGATGTATATATTACAAACTCTAACTCAGAGTGAAGTAGTACATAGTTTCTGTATGTTGGTAGCAAATTAGGATATAGTCAAATATGAAAACAAGAGAGACAAATGTAAACATGGAAGTTTTTCTGTTTTCAGTAACCTATTGCCTGTGAGATTTTTACTCAATGAGAAACCAAATAGATCGTTTCAGTTTTCAGTAATTTGGAATGTGATAGCTTGTGAACGCCATATTTTCAGGGAGTCATGAGATTCTAATAAACTCAGGATTAGATAAGAACACCGGTGTATTACAAACCTTTGAGCTTCCGGACAACTCTTTCTTCAAGTTTGCAAGATCATCATCCACAGATGAAGTTTCAAGCATTTGAAACTGCAAGTCACAAAGAAGAACAAGTTAATGACAAGATGGTTGTATAAATGCAGGTTCTTCTCCTACCACAAAAAAAAAGTCATTTTTCTGCTCAAATAAAACCAATCAATCATACAGTAAACAAGATTGAGCTATCCTCTCATAGTCATAGAAAATGTTAAACGAAGCAGCAAACTTACCCTAATCAATGCAAGATTTTACCTCTGAAACCAATTTACAATAGAAAGATTCTCCTAATAGAAATAAGACAAGAGATCGACAACCAACCTTCCCCTCGAGTTCATCGGTTCCAATCTGAGTAAGTGCATCTGCTTCAGACTCCATAGCCATCACTGTCAAGCACTTTCTGGATATTAGCATCTACCAGAATAATCATAGATCAAAAAGAAGAATGTAGAGTATTTCACAAAGAAATCCAGCTTCAGAATTCTGATACTAGTAACTCATAAATTTACAGAGAGAATAAGGGGAATATTCCTGCAGCTACTAATATAAATCAACCCCTTCTTGAAAACGACAAAAAGTTCATGGTTCATCAGAACATAAACAAATTACTAGAAATAGCAAAAAAAAAAAAAAAATCGAGTGTCATTTTGTTTTGGATAAATATACAGTGTCCAGAATCTAAAGCACCATTTCTCATGTCTCCTCATCGCCTAGGTATCAGGTAATCTTAGCTTACGGAAAGAAAGTGCCACATCTTTGGAAAAAGTGGACACTATGCACTTTCAAAGACTGAATGAGTAAATTATTATTCTCCTCCTAACTATAGGCCAAAGTTCCAATTCAGAAAGATATAATAGGACTAATAACTGTCAGTTATGCATAAGTTTTTTTAAAGATTTACTCCGTTTGTAAGATCAAGAGATCGTACCTTTCTCCTCCATTTTCTCAAAAGCTGAAAGAGCACCGCTTGTATTCACTGTCCCTATCATCTCTTGCACTTTGGTTGCAGTCCTAGCAGGAATATAAAACAAAAAAAGTTGGTAGAATATATAAATCAAGAAGAAGCATTGTCTATGGACAAGCTTCCCATAAAGGATGTAATGAAGGATAATAGGGAAATGAATCAAACTTAGCAGTGCGAGCACGTGCAAGTAGCGTGTCTTTCTTTGCTTTTGCCTCTTGTATCTTGCTCTCCAAGAGCTGCAAAGAAAAGGGTCAACAACAAACATTTTACAGAAGAACCAAACTTCGTCCTAAGCAATTTTAGAAAAACAAGCACTCTCTGCTAAGGAAGGAGGAATTCTGAAAAGACGGATAAGAAAATGAATTATCTTCTACGTTATGTCCTTACAGATGCAATAGTTCCTTAGTCCCTAAAAAAAATCAAGAGATATTTATCATATGAGCCTTAGACGGAGGCATCATAAATTAACTATGGTCCCTATCTCTAAGCCATTCTAATGTAATGGTGGCATCACGAAAATCATGTATAGATGATTGTTTTTTTGTTTTTGAGTAATGCATTGATGATAAATTCATAAAATGATAGTCCTAAAGAATCCCACAGTTTATAGTGAGGCGAAATATATAGATAAAAATGGTGATAACTAACCCTTGTATTTGAAACAAGATTGTCGACAACACCTTTTTGCTGATCCAGTTGAGTTTTCAGAGCAGTGGCGTTGTCCTGTTAACATAAAATTGAACAAATAAATAACTTCAAAATTAAAAGTTCTAAGACGATGAGATTTTTTTGTAATGTAACTTTTAAAAGTTACACAATGCATATATTCAAGAGACTTAAATAGTTGTTTATTGCCTTCAATTCTTCAGCAATATGCTAAGGTCATACAAAGACACATAATCAGAAAAAATGAAAAAAAAGCCATACGGTCTGTTGCTCAAACAACAGCATATCAAAGACAATAGTCAACATCCTAATATGTAAAAACACAGACGGGTCACTTTTTGGCTGCATCCGTAGTGTTATATACGTCCAAATTCTTTTTGTTCTGACACTGAAACTACTTAACAAACTTAACAACGAAGATATTCCAAAAGAATACTCGTAATTATAAACACTGCCAAGCTCTGTTGCGTCTAAAAATGATTTAACACAAGTTCAACATTTCAGACAACTATTTGAAGTTACTTAGGGAGTCATGAGGAGAATTACTGTATCCTTAGATATCTAAATTTTTACTTTTTACTTTCACCACCACCTTTCTAAACTTCGCAGAAAACCTAAAGATCAGCCTCAAAGGGCTTGAAGTGTCAAACGATTAGGTCCCAAGCTTCTTTTATTTGTTGGAGTAAGCACAGTTAAGAAACAGAAAACTGAAGAATAAGAGAATGAATAGATATAACCTACAGCAAAAGACTTTCTTCGTTTAAGGGCTTCACGTGCAAGATCCTCATCTCCTTTTGCAAGAGCAAGTTGTGCCCTTTTGTACCTATTTAAGCGTGTAACATGTAAGAATGATCAGCTAAGTTAAGAATTTAAGTAAGAAAGCAAGGGTCCAGGAAAAAACAAACATACCAATCATCAGAAGATTGCTTTGAAGCTTTATATTTGTTCTCCAACTGCTTTTGTGATGCTAAAACCTTCAGACACATTGATAATACACAAGTTAGCTAATCTCGAAAATTATGAACTCTCAGAAAGAGGGCCAAGCCATGCTCGGTATTAAGCCGAAGAAGAAAAACATCAGAAATGGACATGTATAAAGTTATTTCTAAGAGTAAGAAACATACCTGTGCAGTGGCTTGACGCATCTTTGTCAAATCACTATTCATTTCAATAACAGTTTGCTCAAGGATTTTCTCCGGGTCTTCGAATGAGCTTATAAGTGCATTTGCATATGACTTCGCTTATTCAAACAATACCAAACACGAGATCCGATTAATGAACTCCAAACGCATTAATATATACATGAAAGAAATACACTCGACTCTCAGATACAGAACCAGCAAAGGTTACAAGTACCTTGACAACCCTAGAAAATCTTTCAAATAGATTCATCGTAGCACCATGACCATTGCACTTCAGTCTATTTGCACAAGCTAATCTCAGCTCGTTCACTCTCAAAGCCCCACCTTTCATGAAAATAAAAACAATAATCCTTTTCAGTCTAGCATACTGAGATTATAGATACTGAGTGAGAATGAGACAGTGTCCCTCATTTCAACTTGAGTGCATAAGTCATCGAGTACAGAGAAAAGGTAACCACAAGGTCACTCGCCCAAAAGAGTAATTTTGAAGCATGAGAAACCCTATTTATCTCTTCTTTGGGAAAGAGATGACTGTACTTGAGGATTAACAATAAAATCAAGAAACAAAACCCTACAAATCATATACACGATCAGTAACGATGACTTCGAATTTTTATTTTGATTCACTATCTAACCCAATCACTTCCAAACTTTTTTTCCAGACAAAATCTAGATAGCTGCACTATTTTGCCTCTCCGGTTTCCGAGCAATCAAACAAGGCGCCAAGCTAATCAAACGAAGAGAAAGCACAAAATCGTGAGGCGATTAGAGAAGAAGTAAGACGCACCGGAGTTTCCGAAGAAAGATGGTCTGAGGGGAAGTACCCTGAGGGTACAAGGGGGTTTAGAAGTCGAAGGGGAGGAAGAAGCAGTAGGGCGGAGAGGAGGGAATAATCCGGCGACTGGTGAAGCCTTTAGAGCCATTTTAATGGCGGAAAATGAAGAGAAGACGCGAGGGAGATTTTTTGTTGTCTATGGCGTCTCTTCTCCTTCTCTCGGTTTGCTTCTGCTGTTTGTGGTGACGGAGGCAACCGGATGTTGTTTTGTTTCTTTTCTTCTTTTTCTTTTTATATTTTGGTTGTTTTAATTAAAACTAGATTATAAAGTTTTTTTTGTGGAAGGCACATTTTGAGTTACAAATTACACTATAAGTCATATTCGACTCTTTAAGGCACATTTGTGGTCTCAAAAGACTCTTATACCTTTTTTTACTCATTTCTTTTCATAAGTCTCTCTCTTTTACTCTCTCCTCTCCTCCATCTCAATTTATCCGGCAACAATAATCACCATCACCCAAGTGGATTCGAGATCTGGAGTCGGTGAATGAAACTCTCAAGATTTTTTTCCGACCCGAATAGAACTAAACCCGGTCCGTCGCCTTGTTCCGGATCTTTTCATCCTCGAGCAACAGTGGACCACTTCGAAAACGGCGATGGCTTCTGTTGCAGCTCACATTCGTCCTTTCACATGTTTGGCCGCTTCTCAGTCGTCGCGGTTGGCGCCTCATCCGGCGGACCTCGTCCGTTGGATCAAGAGAGAAGGCGGCTTCGTTCACCACGCCGTCAAGCTGTCTCAGGACACCCCATTTGGTGTCGGCCTCATTTCTACCGAGAAAATCCGTGAAGGCACCGACCTAATCTCTCTCCCTCCTCACGTTCCGTTACGATTCGAATCAGATGATGCGCCATTGTCCTCTCTCCTTGCCGCTTAGGCCCGTCGAGGTCCCGGTGAGTGTTTATCTCTTGCTCTTGTTCAATGTTCCCTGCGAAATTGTTTTGATTACTCACCCTGATTTCAAATTAAACAAATGATTTGCCATCAAGGAGATTTGCGAAATTCGTTTTCGGTGGTTTGGGAAGGGAGGCATCTTGTCCATGGCACTGTGATTGCCATCAAGGAGATCGCCATGTCTCGGCTTAACAAGAAGTTGCAAGATAGTCTCATGTCGGAGATTTTCATCTTAAAGAAGATCAATCATCCCAACATCATCCGCTTTATCGACATGATCGAGGTATCCTTTTCTCTTGTTGCTGGGTTTTCGTTTTTTTTTTTTTGTCTGCTCGTAGTCTAGCTAGAAACAATTCAAATGCTATGAGTCTTCAATGTGGAACGAGGTTAGCTCCTATGTTTTGGGTTGGATTTTAGGATTTAGCTCTCAGTTTCTGATCTCTCGAGTTTTCTTTGGTTGCCTTAGTAAAATAGAATCAAAACAATCTGGATATGGAATGATCTAGGCTCGTATAAACTGACATTGGTGGATGAAACATCCAAATATCTAAGGTTCTTTTGTTCTTAATTATCTTCCATTTGGTGGAATACTAAAATGTGTTAGCTTTGTTGAAAATTACAACAAAAAATAATGGGTCATATGCATGAAGCCCTAGATGCAGCCCTTTTGAACTCCATGGACGATGTAGGCTGATGATAGTTAGTAGTATTGGAAATGGTAAATGATGCTTAGAGTGTGTATGGGTCTAATTGTGAGAGGACGGTTTTCTTTTTTTTTCTTCTGAAATTTGATATAGGCTCCCGGGAAAATACAATGTCTCGTGGGCAACGTCTCGTGGACAACGTCACCGACTAGAGCAAAGAGGCAAATAAAACCCAAAATCATTCCCGCAAGTAAATTCAAAATCCCTAAGAAAGAAGATGAGATGAAGAAATGAATATTGGATTATAAACTCTCCTTAGTTTATATGTTACTGCTTTGGTAAACACATGTTATGGAGACTCAGATGGCTCTGCGTGGACGAATTAACGTGGATGAATTAGCGTGGACGAATTAGTGTGAGAAGAGAAAGATGATCCAGAGGAAGTATCGAGAGGTGCAGCACGAGCTCCCAAGTTTCTGAAAGAATTTGCAGAGATGACATTTGATAAAAAAAAATAAATATGTTGTCAAACACTTTAAAGAGCAAGATGTGTACAAGAGATCATGGATAGGATATCGTGGTCAGGATACAACAGAGGAATACTTTGTCCAACACTGTAAAGAACTAGATATGGACCAGAGTGGACATGATACAACGAGAGCTCGTCTAAATCTCTAACTATAGATCAACTAACTCGAGTAATTACTTGCTTCTTTTGTTCGCTTTGATCTTTAGTTGTTCTTATTAGTGTTGATCTTATGTTGATATTATTATTACGTCTTTAATTGATGAATCTCTTAGCATGTGTCCATGCTAAAACTATGTAACTATAATGATTTGAATTAAAAATTTCTGTATAGCTTTTGATTTTTTTTCCTTTAATGTATATTGCTTTTAATTAAGAGAATATATAGTTGTGTGAAATGGGAAGCTAACATTCGTTACCTGATCACCTAGTAAGTACTAAAATTGTAACCTATGGCACAATTTAGTCACTTTGGTTTATAAAATATAGATATTTATGAGATTTGGACATTATGCCGTGGATACGATCAATTAACATTACTGCAGATAAATATTTTGAGGAGTAGTTAGTAGACAACGCATGATGGACAAAGTATAACAGACATCAAAACAGAAATTCAAAAAGATGGAGAAGTTGAGTAAAAACGCATGATGGACAAAGTATAACAGACATCAAAACAGAAATTCAAAAAGATCGAGAAGTTGAGTAAAAACTGAATAAGTGAGATCAACATAACATAACGAGGACAGGTAAGAGTACATAAACTATAAGAGGACAAGTAAGAGTACATTCTCAAGATCAATAGAACTGAAAGAGGTCAAGTAGAAGTACACAAGCTAGCGTGGACAAACTAGTGTGGACAAACTAGCGTGGACAAGTACGAGTATATACACTATACTATACACAAACTTGTGTCATTAACTTCTTATAAGCTTTTCTTGAGTATAAAACAAATCAATTCAGACACAAGAAGCTCCACATCAATTGAAGTGCAAACAAGAGAATCTAATGATACGCCGAAAAACAATCAAACTCATGTTGTTGCTTACTGTCCACCGTATCTTATCCACCGCATCTTGTCCACTGAAAACAAACAACAACAATGGAAGGATTCGATTTCTCTATCTTCATTTTCACAACGTCACCCTCTGGTCTGGACGACACAAGTGCCTAGCAGGAGAAACGAAAACAAGTATTGAGTTAAAAAGAGAAACGATTAAACACATGATCCATATCATCATCATCTTCCTCTCACTACAATGGATCGTGGATATGAGGGCGTGAAAGTGATCCATCCAGCAACACAAAATCAGTTCATAAAACACTACAAAAATCCATCAAGCAACACGAACCAAGCCTAGAAGATTAATCAAACCAAATCGAACAAGAAGAGATATAGTAGCGAGCGAAGTTTCCTGAGCTTCACAAACAACACAGCTTAATACATGGTTCTTATGCTAACAACAATAAATTAACATGGACAACGTCACGTGGACAAACAACTCATGGACAATGGCTCATGGACAACTCATCCCAGATCATACATACAAGCAAGTGTATCGATTTCGAAAGAGAAAATTGAGCGATTTTCTATTTTGTCCCAGATCATACCCCGTATCATACATCCCAGATAAGTCAAGTAAGAGGGTAGAATAGATTAACAAGCCTTTGTTTCAAAGAGAACATATTTTTTTCACCCGTAAGTTATCGTTGATTTCATCATTGTGCTTTCATTTTTTGGCATCATCCATAGACATTGGGCAACCAAGAATGAAAAAAGCAAAACAGAGAAATATTAATTGTTGCTTTTGCAATTGTGTTTTGATACAAAAGATATAACCCTAACAATCCTTTGTTTAGCCTCTCAATTTCTTTTTTCAATGATTTATTCTTTTGAAGCATGACTATTTTCTCTTGCATCCAAAAATTGGTTACAAGAGAATAACATATGAATGAAGCCATACCGTAGCTGCTTGGTTTTGTCTTCGACTTCCTTACTTAGTCGGGAGAGGTTACAATTCTCAGGCTGCCAGATGCAAAGTCAACATTTACAGGGTTCTGTTATTGATATGTATAGAACCAAGTAATTAAGACGCTTCAAGATTGATGATGCTAATTATGCTATGCCAGTTTCTGTTTCTGTATTTTGACTTACACCAAACAATTAGAACAAACTCGCATAACAAATGAATATTGGAGACTATTATAGAGAGAAGGGTTTGATTAGAGAGTGAGTGAAAATACCTGATGATGGTGAAGAGAAGGTTGATCCATCAATTTGTTGATGTTACTTGCATGAAGATTATAACTTCCCAATATGTCTCTCATTCTACACGTTTCAACAAACAATCCATCTTTCATATGAACCTTTCCTTCGTCCATATACGCAATTTGTAAAATTAATTAATTAATTAAAGAATACACTAGAAGCCTTTCTTTAGTTACAATAAGCGCTTACTATGTTTCCTCGGACCTCAATTCTTCCTTTGGAATCGATACAATTGACCTCGTCTTTGCCAACAACTTTACCATCCATTGGAACCTGTCCACGAGTGAACACAGCTCAAGCGGTTCTTAACGGAACACCAGTAAACACAACTCAAGAGAATATTAAATCAAAACCCAGATTTCTCATTCTGAGATATAAATCAATAAATTCAGCCAACCTTTTCACATACCCAGAACAGAAATTTGGAATTAGGTTTGCCGGTGGAAAAAAAATTGAAGGTTTTTGAGGGAGATGAAGGTTTGAACGGACCTGAGAAACTGAATTAATCGGTAATACTGAAGAAGATGGAAGCAAGTCCGCGACTCATCGTTCACGCCGGAATAAGCGGTCGCAGGCGGAGACGGTGGAAGAAGCACCGATAGTGTTTGATTTAATCGGTCGCATGCGACAAAGCACCGAACGGTTGAAGAAGCACCGACAGTGAAAGGAAGTCGGCTGCTCGTCGTTCACGCCGGAATAAGCGGTTGCAGGCGGAGACGGAGGATGGTCGCAGGCGGAGACGGTGGAACTAGATCTCCGATCAATTTCACACACCTCAATTTCCGATAAATTACACACGCCGTGAACCTCTAGCAACAATGAAAAATAACTGAAGGGCAAATATGACATTTTACACGCTTCAAAACCCCCAAAAATGTGCCTCAAGAATCAACAAATGTGTCTTAATTGTAAAAAAAAGTGAGGAATGTGACTTTGATCGTAATTGACTCATATTTAATCTAGTTTTTTTTGTAATATATAACTAGATTAAGGCGCACGGGATTTTTTTTGCTTTTAATGAAACTTTGTAATATAATTTATGTTTATATATAATTTGTTTTGTAGATTTAATTTTTGTAATCTGAAATACATATTTATTTTGTGTACGTATTGTATTTGTAGATTTTTTTTTTTTTTATAAAACTTTGTAATATAATTTATCATTTTTATAATCGAATAAACTGTTTTACTTTCTTCATTTGTCCAGGCGGTACAGCACCACCTTCCTTCGTTGTTGGTCTCCACGTGCAACTGAAAATGACATATACTGATATTTCAAACAAATTATAACAAAAAACAATATTCATGAACAACGATTGGAATCTGAGTTTTTAAGTTTTGAAATTAGTAGTACCTTCAATTCACATGGAACCGCTATTCATATTTGGATGGATTGAGACTTAAAACAGCCTGCAACATATAACAAAACCATTATAATCTATTATGAAAGTAGTAATATTCGTTTGAAAGAGTAATCGATTTTTGAATGGAATTTGTGGTGTGAAATTGGCCAAGGGAATTTGCAATATTTATAGGAGAAGAAGACTAAATTATAGGGTTTGCGATATTTTAGTTTTGAATAT
>PKMM01018581.1:7013-20427 GCA_002933915.1 Eutrema heterophyllum
TTATATTTTTATAATTTTTATCATTATTTTTAATTTTTAAATTAAATTTTTTTTTTTTTATTGATCCGGATATCCGCGGATATCCTGATATCCGGGAGGATATCCGATATCCGGATATCCGAACGCCCCGGATCCGGATAAAGATATCGAAAAAACCCCGGATATTCGGTCTCCGGATATCCGTTCCCAGGCCTAATACCTCCGTCTATGAATAATAATTACATATTGGTCTATAATCTATATGTAAGTATTGCACGTCATTATCCAAAAATTTGAATAATATAAAAACTTGTATCTACCCTCCGATTACAAAACTGAACAGATCAACATGTTGTATATATAGTTTACACAAATCAATGTTTGTATTGTTTTTAAGAAAACCAGAAGTCAACACTCAACGCAAATCAACCCTACCTACAACTACAATTTCTTACGCCACTAGTTATGCAGCTCAATTTGCATTATTTGCAAACTAACATCATGTCGTTGTTATTTTAATGTAGTTTGCTGTTGAAAGTTTCAGAGCAATGTCATTTCCAAGAAGCTAGTAGCTAACGTCAAATTGTCGTTTTTGGTTTTGGTGTTGAAAGTTTCAAAGCAAGATAAGTGATCCAACCCAACCAAATATAGTCATGACGATTCCAGGCTCGATTGGGCTGGCCTAAGAGATACTAGTAGTGAGTGAGAAGAAGACACATTAGAGTGAAAAGATAACCCAAGCCCATACCGTTAGATATAGGTTGTTGAGATATACCTGCGCGAGCACAAGCTTGAGCTCAAACTAAGCACAGTGTTCCAATTCCCAGCCAAGATCATCCCTTTCCTCCTCCTAAAGCTCTGTACAACACAAAGAAAAGAAGCACATTGGAAATCAAGTATTCAAAATAGTATTTATAGAATCAAGATCCAAGCTTTATTTGATGAAACGGAGAAATGGGGAGAATCTGGGCTGATTAGGATGACCAGAGTATGCTCTTGATTCGTAGTTCCCGCGATTTGTGTTTAGGGTTTCTCTAGAAAATGAAGCTGATACAGGAATCCTCATTTCTATCTTATCGCTTAAGTACTTTGATCAATGTTGGTTTAATTTTCTGGTTTTATGTTTAAACCGGTCACCTGTAGACCGTTAACAATCATCACACTTTATGTACTGCCTTACGGCTATTTGAAAAAAGGCAATCGAAGAAATTATTCTCTTGTCTCTATTCTCTCTCTCTCTCATACGCCATTGTTATCTTCATCCCACGAATCAAGAGCTCCAAGGTGATCCTTTCTTTCTTTGAAATCATCTTCTGGCTTTGATTCTCCTACCTCCGAGCTCTTGGTGAGCTTCTGGGTTGGAAATTTATCTCAACTCATCTTTACTGTCTCATTGGTATCAGAGCCTTCCGACCTCGGAAGTAAGGGAAAATGGGTGTCGAAACCAGACTACATGAGAAACAAACTATGGAAGGTCAAGCAGAGGATCTTCGCCTGCAACAAGAGAAGCGGCTTGAAGAACAACAGCTCCGAACCGACTCTCTGGAAGAGCGATTTAGCAAGCTCGAGATGCTGATCCTTCAACATTTCTCTCACGGTACTCCGACGCAACATCACGATCAGATCCAAGGGTCCAGCTCATCACCTCCAGTTGGAGTCCTCTCTCCAGGGACGATCCAGTTACCAGATCCGCCGGATCTGAGTGGGGTCGATAGAGCTGCTGCCGGGAAGTCTTCGTTACCTCCAGTTGGAGTCCCCTCACAAGGGATGTTCTAGTCACCAGATCCGACGGGTCTGAGCGGGGTTAAACGAAACGCACCTGGTAACGATCCTGTCACGAACGGATCTTCTCCTAGCTGCCTCACTGGCTGTCCTCTAGGCTGTCTAAGGTCGGGTTTCCCATGTTCGATGGATCTGAGCTACGTGAGTGGATCTACCGTTGTGAGCGATTTCCAGCCTTGACGGAACACCACCGGAGTTAAAGGTCCGTCTAGCAGCTCTGCACTTAACCGGCAAAGCTCTCCAGTGGCATCACAATCACATGGCGACTCGTATGGTATGTTTCCCTCTTGGACCGATTACGTTGCTGCGATCTCTAAGAGGTTCTGTGTGCTCTTTGATGATCCATTATCTGAGTTGGTGGCGCTGAAACAAGCTAACGATCCTGTCGAAGATTATTTGGAGAAGTTTAAGAACGCATTAACCAGGATTGCTTTGCCAGACGACCATGTTCTCAGCATATTCCTGACCAACATGGTTCAGCATCTGTCTCTCCATACTAGACAGTTTAAGGTTCAAAATGTGACTGAGGCAGCTCAAATTGCAAAGCTCCATGAATCGGCTCTCCTCTGTACTCCAGCGAGAGCAACAAGAGCTCCCTTCAATCCTCAAATTCAGAAGTCTGCTTATCAGCCCTCTTACAAAAGCCCACACACCACGCCTCTATTACCATCTCCACGGTTTTCAGATGCGTCTAAGTCACTATCTTACAAGTAGCAGCAATCATCAGCTAAACCTTCTCCGGATCATACCACAAGGAAGTATACTTATGAGGAGATGCAGGACAGGCGGAACAAGGGCCTCTGTATGTTTTGCGAGGAACCATATACTCCAGGACATCACTTAAAACACAAAAGAGCCATGATATTTGTGATGGAATGTGAAGAGGAGGAACTCACTGATGACGAAGAAGAATCAGTAGAACTAAGGGTTGAGGAGATCGGTGTAGAGTCCGCAGAGAGACCATCTCTGTCAATGGTTTGTGTGGGTCTACTACATTCAATTGTATGAGGGTGGTTGGTCAATACGGGAAGAGAAAGATACATATTCTGGTTGATCCGGGAAGTACACACAATTTTTGGATCTCGCAGTAGCTAAGGAGCTGGGATGCCTTTTGGAGCAGATCAAACCAATGTCAGTTGCGGCAGCCAACGGTAATCGTCTCCTTACTGATTTCAAATGTTCTGACTTCACTTGGAATGTGCAGAGGTATGTCTTCACTACTGAGATCCGGACGTTACCTCTAGACTGTTGTGATTTGGTGCTTGGAGTTCAGTGGCTGCGCACACTTGGTCCTATACTTTGCGATTTTCTCAACCTTCGAATGGAATTCACCTTCAACGGGATAAGGCATATCTTGCGTGGAGTGACCAAGTCTGGTTGCAAAGTAATTAAGGGCGGAAGTTTGAACAAATTGCTGATACAAGAGCCGTAGATTGCTATGCTTCAGATACGGGAAATCAATGATGCCTCTGATGACCCACCTCTCACGCCAGATGGTATGTTCTCACACATCTCTGCTAGTAGAACTGATCCCTCCGGTGACAGCTCACTGCAACCTTTGCTCACGGATTACAGTGACTTGTTCGAAGAACCTTCTTCTCTACCCCCTTTCAGAGATGGTTTTAATCATATGATCCCTTTGGAGGCTGGCTCCAATCCTGTAAACCAACGACCATATCGCTATTCTTCTTTACAGAAAGATGGTGCACGAGATGCTGGATCAAGGGATAATTCAATACAGCAACAGTCCATATGCATCCCCAGTAGTGCTTGTAAAGAAGAAGGACGGCACTTGGAGGCTCTGTGTTGATTATAGAGGCTTGAACAAGCAGACAGTAAAGGATAAGTACCCAATTCCTTTACTTGAAGATCTTTTGGATGAGTTGGGTGGTTTCAAATACTTCTCCAAGCTGGATCTTAGAGCTGGTTTCAATCAACTGCGGATGAGTCCTGATGATGCGTATAAGACAGAATTCAAAACCCACTCCGGGCATTATGAGTATCTTGTCATGCCCTTCAGGTTGACTAATGCTCCTTCCACGTTTCAGGGACTAATGAACCATGTATTCCAATCTTTTGCCAGGAAGTTCTTACTTGTCTTCTTTGACGACATTTTGGTATACAGTGCTACATGGGAATCTCATATTGAGCACTTGTCTGTGGTTTTCTCTATCTTGAGATAGCATCAGCTCTTTCTCAAGCCCTCCAAGTGTACCTTTGGTGCTACGGTTATTGAGTACATGGGTCACTTTATATCAGCAGCAGGGGTGAGTACAGATCCTGGCAAGATTAAGAGCATTGCGCAATGGCCAACCCCTACAAATCAGAAACAACTTAGGAGTTTTCTGGGGTTAGCTAACTACCACGGGAGATTCATCAAAGGGTACAGCGTGGTGGCTCGGCCCCTCACTAATTTACTGAAGAAGGATGGGTTCTCTTGGGGACCAGAAGCCACAACTGCGTTTCAAGATCTGAAGACAGCTCTTACGACTTCACCAGTTCTAGCCTTGCCAGATTTTGAGAAGATATTCGTCGTGGAGACATATGCTTCAAACAAGGGAATTGGTGCAATACTGATGCAGGATAATCGTCCTATATGCTACATCAGTCGTGCGTTAGGTCCTCGTCACCAGTCTCTCTCTGTTTATGAGAAGGAACTCATGGCTGTAGTTCATGCAGTACAGTCATGGAATGCTTACCTGGCTCACCGACCTTTTGTGATCAAAACAGATATTGTATTTTTGTCGTCTTCGATGCTGAAAACCTCTTTTGGTTTAGGTATGTTTTGGTTTTTAAAGATTTGACTATTTAGGTATGTTTTGGATATTTAAAATATGTTTAATTATTATAATTTCTATTTTTATTTATGGTTTTCAAAATTAATTTATAACTTATCTGAAATTTGTGGGTAATCTCTACAATTTACCAACAAATATCAAAACAGATTCCAACGTATTACGATGACATTTTCTAACAAAATTCCAACAAGTAATTCATTGGAGAATTTTGTTAGAATTTTGTAAAACATAAGCGACGACGGTCCGACAAATATTTTATCGGCTATTTTTGTTACAACTTCGTCAGAACATACCAACAAAATTCCGACAAATAATACATCAGTAAGTTCCGGCGATTTTCCAATAAATAAAGTTTGTCGGAAACGTTTCCGACGATTTACAAACAAAGTCGCGATTCCAACGAGCAAATTCCGACAAATTTTTCAATTGTGAGAAATTTGTAAGAATCAGTAATTTCCAACGAAATACCTACAAATATCTCTGTTGGAATCCACGTTTTTTCTTGTAGTGGAAGAGTCTGAAATACTTATTGGAACAGAAGGTATCAACGCCATTCCAGCAAATGTGGCTTTCAAAGCTTATGGGGTATACTTTCGAGATCCATTACAAGTAGGGAAAAGAAAACTTTGCAGCATATGCTCTTTCTCGGGTCTCTGGTTCCCAGTTACTGCATATCCCTTTATCCCAGGCACATCAAAGGTTTTACGATTCACTTCAGCTCTTGTGGAAAACGGATCCACACCTGTTACGGATCATAACTGAGCTGGAGAAAGATCTGAAATCTTATCTAGTCTTCTCTTACAGTAGTGGTGAACTACGAAGAAAAGGGAAGCTAGTGGTTGGGAATGATCCTGCAGAAACTCCACATCTTCAAATGGTTGCATGATTCAGCTATTGGGGGTCACTCAGGTAGAGACACAACTTTGCAGAGGGTAAAATCATTGTTCTACTGGCCCAAGATGAGCACATAAGTTCAAAATTACGTGAGGAATTGTGCCGTGTAACAGAAATGCAAATATGATCTTGCAGCAAAACCTGGACTTCTAAATCTGTTGCCTATACCTAATGGAGTGTGGGAATCCACCAGTATGGACTTCATTGAAGGTCTTCCACCTTCTTCTGGAAAACACTGCATCCTTGTGGTTATTGACAGGCTCAACAAAAACGCACAATTCATTGCCCTCTCTCATCCGTATACTGCTCTGGATGTGGCTCAAGCTTTTCTAGATCAGGTATTCAAACTTCATGGGATGCCCAAAGACATCATCAGTGACCGTGATCCCACTTTCCTCAGTGACGTGTGGAAGGAACTGTTCCGAGTTCATGGTGTTGATCTACGTTTCTCCACTGCCTATCATCCCCAAACTGACGGGCAAACGGAGGTAACCAATAGGACTCTCGAAACTTACCTGCGCTGTATGACTTCTGATGCACCATATACATGGAGCAAGTGGCTCCCTTTGGCTGAGTGGTGGTACAACACCACCTTCCACTCTTCCATTAAGAGCACCCCATTTGAAGTCGTGTACGGGCAGCCACCTCCAATCCTTCTACCTTACCTGCCAGGGGAAAGTTCGTCATTACTTTGCTGAAATTCCACTTGCTCAGGGCCCAGAACAGGATGAAACAAAGCGCAGATTCTCATCGTTCTGCCAGAGAGTTCAAGGTTGGGGATTTTGTGTATCTGAAATTGCAGCCCTATCGTCAGCATTCTATGATGAACAAGAAGGTTCCACATAAACTCTCTCCACGATTTTATGGTCCCTTCTGCATCAGTGATCGTGTTGGACCAGCTGCTTACAAACTTCAACTCCCTTCTACAGCTGCAATTCATGATGTCTTCCATGTAAGTCAACTCAAGCTCTGTCCTAACCCTCCTTCCTCATCACCAGTTTTGCCTCAGTATTGGTTGGATGTTGGTAACACTAAAGAACCATAGGCTATATTGGAGAAGAAGATGGTTAAACGACAGAATGTTGCTGCAACAAAGGTTCTCGTGCAATGGAAAGGCTTCCCACTAGACCAAGCTTCCTGGGAGTTTTACAAGGATTTCATGGCAAAGTATCCTAACTTCCAACCTTGAGGACAAACTTGCTGTCGAGAGGGGAGTATTGATACATGAATCCTCATTTCTATCTTATCGCTTAAGTTCAAATAATTTGGTTAAGTACTTTGATCAATGTTGGTTTAATTTTCTGGTTTTATGTTTAAACTGGTCACGTGTAGACCGTTAACAATCATCACACTTTATGTACTGCCTTACGGCCATTTGCAAAAAGGCAATCGAAGAAATTATTATCTTGTCTCTATTCTCTCTCTCTCATACGCCATTGTTATCTTCATCCCGCGAATCAAGAGCTCCAAGGTGATCCTTTCTTCCTTTGAGATCATCTTCTGGCTTTGATTCTCCTACCTCTGAGCTCTTGGTGAGCTTCTGGGTTGGAAATTTATCTCAACTCATCTTTACTGTCTCAGAAGCCCGGAAGTTTTCCAGTTAAAACATCTCAGAACGAAATCAAGAGCATCCCCACCCAAAAAAAATCGATCATTCCACAGAAATCGAACGCATTAGTGAAGAATATGGGACATCGAAGAGAGATTACCAGATTGGGGGAAGAAGACGTTTCCTTTTTTTTCCGGCTGATACTGGGGGAGAACTTATTGCTGAAATATTCTCAAATATTCTATTTGGTCTAAAATATTCTCAAATATTTCTCCTATAATAATCAACTAGATTTTCACCCACACGCACCATGAGATAATTTTTTTTATATAGATTTAATACAAATTTTTCAGATTCTAGTCAGACCAGCCGGTCTGGTTATAGCTCTAAAACGCGGAATCCAAACAACAATCAGGTCCGGTTATAGCTCTAAAACCTGATATAATAAAATCCAAAAACTCAGCGAATAACTGTGAACTGGATATAATCGTTGATCTGGACTGATCATGGTTTCGTAATAATTCAATCATAGAGTTTTCTTTATTATTTTTATTGAGTAATTCAGATCATGGTTCCGTAATAATCGTTGATCCGGACGGATCATGGTTCCGTAATAATTCAATCAAATATTTTTTATGATTTAAGTTAAAATCAGAAAATCTAGCCGAATTAAAAAAATTTCGTTTGATATTTTCAACTTAAAATCTCTAAAATCTAGTATGATTTTCACCCGAGTTAAAATTTTAATCCACATTGAGGGAGAGCGACAATTTTTATTTGTTTTTATCTTTTATGTTTTTTATATTGTAATGTAAAATATATTAATGGTATGACATGTATGATTCAAAATTAATAATTTAGCTATCCAAATTTTCTGACCCCATTTTGTGAACTTTGTTATTATGTGAATTTAGATTTAAACACAATCAATCTATATATTTATGAGTGTTAAAATGGGCTAACCCGTTTTTTAATTTGCCTCAAATCAGCCTACTACATTGGATCTTTTGACAAACCAACCCGCAAAATACGGCGATTATAAAAACATAACCCTAATCCGCCCATCATATTACCGTATAATATACATATTTACTAATTTTGAATATTTGAAAATTTGAAAATTTAGATTGATCGATTATGATAAAAAGATACAATAACATATGCGTTTCTCATATGCGTTATTATGGAAATATTATTTACATTCGAATATTTAAATTAAATCTAAATTAATATCCGGTTAATCATTTTTTAAAGATAATAACTGATTTTTTTTTGTGGTAAATAATCTAACCTATATTTAAGAAAATCCAAATTAATCTAAATTAATATTTTAATTTTTGGAATTAAATTAAAATATAAAATAAAATACTTTTTAAATTAATATTGCACTAAATTGACATGTTTGGCAATAAGAATAGTAGTTATCCAAGTAAAGAATAGCTTAAAATGTATTTTTTTCTTATTTGGACACAAAAAAGTTTCTATTTTAATGATATAGATTTATTTTTGATTTATTTTAATTACAGAAAGTGGTAAAAATCCAAAAAACCAATCAAAGTTTTCATAATTACAGACCCAACCACGATTTGGATCGGGTAAAATTGAAATCCGATGGAATCGGGTCGGGTGTTCCTTTAAAATAATAATATAATTTTCGGATAATTTTTGTTTTTTCTAACAATTTCGAAAAAAGAGAAAGCTCTGAGTTTCATTGGGACAATGAGAACATCGTATTTTTACTCGTTTTACCGTTTATTTTATAACACTTTAATAAGTGTTTCACTTGCTTTTACATGTTTTTATCGTAGTTTTCGAATATTTATATTTTCAAAACTCTTTTCAGGTTCCTTAGGCAAAACGACGCAAATTGGAGAAAAACCAGATTTTGGACAATTTCGTACCGTCAGAAGTTTGACATCTAATGGAGACCTTCTTACCATCCGATCACGCCCAAATTTTGACACAAGATAGAAGGGAGAACCACCTTTTATACCGAGTTAGTCTCAAGACAATCCAACGGTTAGATCTCAAGATACATCCTATTGACTGAAGGCATGTTCTGCAGTCTCGCGAAAGAAGCAAGAGAAGAATTGAAGTTTCAACCTCATAGGCCAACCACCGCTGCGAATAAACTCCTGGCCGCGGGTCTAGGCTCTCCAGACGCGGCGAAACACCCTTTGGCCGCGGGTCTAAGCCACGCACACGCGGTGAAGCAAAAACGGCCCAAGATCATCTTGTTCGAAGCCCATCTTCAAGCTCACTTCTTTTTCTCTTCAAATAAACCCTAAGGACGACCAAAGCAAGAGTTGAAGACCTATAAATACTTGTTCTTACTTTTGGGATCGGTGGAGAAGTTCTCTCCGGACATCGTTCTTAAATTCGAGAGGCTCCTTCACCAATCTCCTGCACTTTAATTTAATATACTTTATGCTTTACCTTCTGTTTTAGTTTTAGTTTAATTTTTGTTCTTACTTTTGCACTTTACTTTTCGTTCGATACTTTTAGAGATTAGTGAAGAGGTTCTCACCAGACTTAGTTCTTAAAATCGTGAGGCTCATTCACTAATCTCTTGTTCTTTATCTATCCATGTCTTTGCTTTCTTTAATCGTGTCTGAGTAGTTCTCTTATTGGGCAAAGGGATCTCATGGGGCTCTCATGGATCGATTTATCATTAGGTTTTAGATTAGGGTATCGATTAGGATTCTTCGTTCTATCCTTATTCTTAATGCATATTTGCTTGATTAGCTACCTTGCAACTGATCTTAAATATTTTTAGAGTTACGAAAGTACTGGATCCATATGTTTGACCTAGGGTAGACGAGCAAAACCGTCACAAGATTTTGAAAGTATACTTGTGGAGGGATTGTGAGCGTTAACGACTTTTGAGTATAATCACTAGCTTTTTGCACGGGCGGAGACGAAAGCTACCGGTCGAGTACTAAAGTTGTAGGTGTGTAGGGTGTACAAAAGTAGACTACATATAGTGTCTGTGTTCCAAGTTCAAATATCCAAAGACGATAAAAAGTCGCTTTAAAAACCCTAGCAAAATCCCTATGATTATTGGCCATGATCCCTTGAGAGTTCCCGATTGCCCAACGCTTAGTTTATTTATTTACAGCCTCGCTTTTGATTATTCTCTTAGCTTACTTGCTTTCTTATTTACTTGCTTAGATTAGTATAAATTCCAATATTGCTTTGCTTACTAGTTTATTTACTTGCTCGCTTTCTTATTTTCTCGCTTAATTTAGTTTAAATTTTCAGCACTCGTTCCTTGACTACACCATAAACTTTATTTTTGTTTTAGATTTCCTTACTAACTTTCTTTCTAAGGTCTCGCAGAACAGCTTTCCCTCCATGTGGATCGATACCTGTGCACTTGCAGGCTTTTAGGTTTACAAATTTAAAACCTGAAGTTTCGGAGACGAATCCGACAGCATCAAGTTTTTGGTGTCGTTGCCGGGGAGGCAATAGCTACTCGTTTTGTCCCACCTTAAAGGTTAGTAAATCAACTCTAAGACAAACTTTTTCTTTTTAATTTTCATTTTTCTTTTTCTTTGTTTCGGCTTTGAAACATGGATTCGCCTCTGGAGCGAGATCACTACTACGAGCAGGGTTTCTACGACTCACCTTATGCTCATTGCTCTCACGATTCACACCACTACCATGATTCGTACTACATGGATCGGAAACCGGCACCGACCGAAGACGGCTTCTACACACGCGATTTCCTCGACATGTTAAAATCGGTTGTCAAATCATCATGCCCTGATTTTGATGAACCAGGTTGTGCTTGTAGTTGTAACTTCCATTGTTTATAATATTATTTAGTTGTACCTATATTAGTTTTTTGGAAAGAGTATATGATCAATTGAAATTAGTTGTCCTTAGTTTGTCAAGTTGTACTAGATTGCAAAAAGAGGTGCTTATTTGTTCCAGTGATACTCAAGAGTACAATATAACAGAAAAACAATACAAATTACACCGTAGCGTTTGAATTGCTACTACAATAACCAACTCGCTTATTTATGCGGCGATGTTCGTCGATGTAAACCTTTTTCCTTGCTTTCTTCCCTTTCACCTCTTCATGTAGTTCTTTTGATGTCTCCTTGTCACCATAATTAATACCAAATGAACTATATACAGATCCCTCTATATCTTCTATGACCTTTACATGCAAAGCATTTCTACATAGCTCTTTATCCACATCCGTTAGATAAACATAAACGTCTTCATCATCAACAATATATACATGAAGACTATCATTCACTACAACAAAAAATATGATTTGTTCCAGTGATACTCAAGAGTATAATACAATAGAAAAACAATACAAATTACACCGTAGCATTTGAATTGCTACTACAATAACCAACTCGTTTATTTCTGCGGTGATGTTCGTCGATGTAAACCTTTTTCCTTGCTTTTTTCCCTTTCACCTCTTCATCTAGTTCTTTTGATGTCTCCTCGTCACCATAATTCACATCAAATGAACTATATACAGATCCCTCTATATCTTCTATGACCTCTACATGCAAAGCATTTCTACATAGCTTTTTATCCACAGCCGTTAGATAAACATAAACGTCTTCATCATCAACAATATATACAGGAAGACTATCATTCACTAGCACCGGAAGGTAACTCAATTTCAGCTTCTTCATAGATTGATCTACCCCAATCTTCCTGCATATCCTATGCACTAACATCGAATACGTTCTCTCATCCATAGATGATTCCTTAAACAATATCACGTACATGCAATGGTCTTTAGAGTTTCATCGGAAATCATCACCGGTATTATATCCTCCAATAGAGAAAGTTATGTTGCTCATTGTCTCCTGAAAAAAAAATTAAAATAACTACATTACAACCTACTGCCTTGTATCAGTAATTCTAGTTTTCCAGTTTAACTTCTTCTCTCAGCAATCCTAGTTATTCTACTTCTCTTAATAATACTCAGTTGTTCCAGTTATTCCACTTCTCTCAGTAATACCCAGTTGTTATTCCTTATAAAGGTTTGCAACTCCCTTCGGTGAATTCGGAGGTTCAGACCAGTCCCACGATTCGATACGATTCAAACACTACAATCCTTGAATTACCAAAGCTATGTCCTAATCGACCCAGAACATGAGTTCCGTTATCGACCCCCAATGTCCATTAATTACAAATACTCAAAGCTCCTTTTCCTCCCTAAATTGCAAATACAAAAACAAAATTCGTTTCTAGGGCAAAATTGAACAACAGACTCGATAGATTTAAGCTAAAACACATTAAAATTAGAAGAACTAACCAGAATTTGGAAGAATCGGCTTCAATGGCTTCCAATATCGTCGTCGGGATGGCGTACGGTCGTCATCGTCGATTTTATTTTCCTATTTTTTATTTATTTATTTTAATTAAATAAAATTGGTTTTTTATTCAAATTTTTTATTAATTCTGTTTAGAGTAGGAGAGTATGTGAGAATAAAAGAGATACATGTGAATAGATTTTGTTCATTAAGGGTACTTGACAATAAGTCCGTAGGGGGACTACTTATTGCTAAAATTCTCTATTTGGTCTAACTGTATTCTCAAATACTCCTCCTCTAATAATCAATTTATTTTTGTTTTTTTTAATTACAGAAATTGGTAAAAATTTAAAAAACCAATCAAAGTCTCCATAATTACAGACCCAACCACGATTTGGATCGTGGAAAGTCGAAATCTAGTGGAATCGGGTCGGGTGTAGTTTTATATAATTTTCGGATATTTTTTGTTTTCTAACAATTTCGAAAAAAAGAAAGATCTGAGTCTCATTGGGACAACTAAGTAATAATGGGACAACTGAGAAACATTGAGACTACTAAGGAATACTGGGACAACTGAGAAACATTGGGACAACTAAGGAATATTGAGACTACTAATGCAGGAGATTTCTGATGATAAAGAGGAGAAGGGATTTGGTAAAAAGGCCTCGGCTTCGAAACATATGTTAATGCATGAGATTTCAAATTCCGATTTTGGTAATGCTGGTTTTGTTAAGGGACAACTATATGTTAGTATTTCTGGTTTATTGTATTACTGATAATATTAAGAACAACTATATTTTAGATGCATTAAATCGTGTCAAATCAATATGGTATTACTGGTAATATTGGAAAAACTAAGAGTCTTAATGAGGAGACAGTAGGCACTAACCCACTAAATGAATATGCATTCAATCAAATCGTGTCAAAATCAATACTTTAAGAGGACAATAACTTCGAAAACTACAAATCGAATTAATTTAAGATAATAATTTCGAAGAGGGAGTTATCTTCTCCAAAGAAGACGTCAGTTCAAGAACCCAACCGTTGCATCAAGGAAACCC
The DNA here is from genome assembly GCA_002933915.1 of Eutrema heterophyllum. Taxonomy (NCBI): domain Eukaryota; kingdom Viridiplantae; phylum Streptophyta; class Magnoliopsida; order Brassicales; family Brassicaceae; genus Eutrema; species Eutrema heterophyllum. Next base: position 20,365 of record PKMM01018581.1, read on the forward strand.
AAACGTCCACTGTAAGACACGTCAGTCACCCCCCCCCCCCCCCCCCCCCCCCCCCCCCCCCCC
>PKMM01018581.1:20432-100911 GCA_002933915.1 Eutrema heterophyllum
CCCCCCCCCCCCCCCCCCCCCCCCAAATATCACGTCTTTAAGAACCCAACCGTCTAACTTTCCACTATAAAACAATAACTTGGAAAATCAAGAGTCATCTTCTCCAAATCTTCCAAAACTTCATCTTCTTCAAAACTTCCAAAACTTCGAAAAACTCTCCGAAGATGAAGAAATTTTCGAAGGGAGCAAGCTCTAGCAGATCAAACTCAAGCAGATCCAATTTTCGAAGAGATCAAACTCAAGCAGATCAAACTCCGGTTCCTCCTCACATGCAACTCCTCGATTTTCCTCAACAAGTACTCCACATCATCCTCTTGTTCGTCGCTTGCAATTCCATAAGAGATATTGCTAGAGTGAAAGTGGTATGCAAGACCTTTTAGAATGTGATCGAGGTAGAGGTCTTCCGTAAGGAAGTGGATTTGCTCACTAAGTTCAGGCTTCGGTGTTTGGAGCTTGGAAATCCATCCAGAATTTTTTATGAGAGGTATGTGGGAGTACTTCTGCAACGGTCAGTTGGAAGAAGGCTTGGAGGCGATTAGAGTTGCGGCTGAAAAAGGCTATGATTTGGCTAAATACACTTATGCAATGATACGGAGAATAATGACTCCTCATTCTGTAAGTGATTCTCCACTCATCTATAATCTTAGCAGGAATTTCTATACCCAAACACGGAGGAAGGTCGATGAAACAGACAACGGTTTCGCTTGGGGAGTGGAGGCTCCACCATTGTTCCAAGAAAAAATAGATATAATTGATAACACCGTATTTTTACCCGTTTGACTATCTATTTTAGAACATTTTAATAAGTGTTTCATTCGTTTTTCTATGTTTTTATCACGATTTTTGCATATTTGTAGTTTCAAGACTCTTTTCAAGTTACTTAGGCAAAAGCATTGCAAATTGGAGAAAAAACCAGATTTTCGGCTCAGAGTCAAATCGTCAGAAGTTCAATTGCCAATGAGGTTCTTCTTACCGTATGATCCAGCCCAATTTTGGAGATATTCAAGAAGGACCAGCTACCTTTCCATTACAACTGATTTGAGGACGATCCAACGGTTCAATCAAAAGATACATCAAGAGCAAGACGTCCCAGTTAACCCAGGGCAGAAGACCTCCACCTGCGGTCAAGAGGTAGTTCGCCGCGGCCAGGAGAGCTCCACCCGCGGCCAAGGAGTGTTTCGCTGCGGCCGGAGTCCATGGACCCGTGGCCAACCCAGTTTTGTCCCGTAAGCCCATTTGCAAGGCCCGTTCAAATCCCGTCAACTTAAAACCATTAAGACCGACGAAAGCAAAAGAGAAGACCTATAAATATGTGTTTTAGGAACCCTAATTTCGTGTGCTTGCTTTTACACCATTTTTAGATTAGTTATGTTCTTACTTTCTGCACTTTACTTTTGTTCTTTACTTTCGATACTCTTTGAGATTGGTGAAGAAGTTTTCTCCGAACATTGTTCTTAAAATCGAGAACCTTCTTTCATCAATCTCCTGCTTTAATTCAATCATGTCTTTTATTTCTATTATGTGCGAGTAGTTTCATCGTTGGGTTTAAAGGGATTATCAAAGGGGAATTATATGTTCGATAAGGATTTCACAAGGTAAAACCCAATCCGATTTCTAGAGCTCTTTCTTATAGATCGTTGTTAATGCATGAATCTAGCGTCATGAACTAGAGGCTGATTCCTAGGTGTTAAAAAACCACCAAAAGTGCTGAATTTAAACATCCGAATTGTTCATCTATAAGAGCGTGTCGCGTCATAAGATACGAAAGTATACTTACGGAGTGCCGTGAACTAAGAAGAACCAGCGCGAACAGCACGATTTTCTGCGCGGCCATAGACGAAAGCTACTGGTCGAGTATATAGATTGTTGGTGCGTAGGATGTACGAAACTAGGCTACGCCGTTTATTATGTTCAGTTCGTGGAGTTAAAATCTAGAAACATAGTTACTAAGAGCTTAGTGGCCGTGTTTGAATCGAACATACCCTGAGATATCCATGTCGACCCAACACCGTTTTATTATTGTTTACAATCACTTTTCCTTTTCACTTTCATGCCATCGATTTTCTAAGTCTAATTTACAAGCAATTTTCCGTTTTTTTGTTCTTTACAATTTTCGTGACAAAACCCTATAAAAACTTATTCTCGTTCTAGACTTATTTGCTAATTCTGTCTAAGGTCTCACAGAAAAGCATTCCCTCCCTGTGGATCGATACCTTAAGTACTACAACGCACGTCTGTGCACTTGCAGAACTTTTAGGTTTACAAATTTAAACCTTGAAGTTTCGGAGAACAATCCGACCGCATCAAGTTTTTGGCGCTGTTGTCGGGGAGGCAATCGCTACTGTTCTGTCACACCTTAGAGGTTAGTAAATCGACTCTACAACAAACTTTTTCTTTTTAATTTTCGTTAATATTTTTCTTCGTTTCAGGCTTTGAAACATGAACCTGAAACATGAACTCGCCACTGGAACGAGATTGCTACTACGAGCAGAGTTTCCACGACCCATCATGTGCTCACTACTGTCACGACTCACACGCCAACTGTGACTTGCTCTACATGGATCGGAAACCGGCACCGACCATCTACTCTCAAGGACGCTACGAGCATCCTTACTACCGAGACGAGCCTTTTGCGTCGCCGTCCGTCAACACTCAACAAAACCCTCACCATCAACCCCATCAATTCTCGGACCAGCACATTTTTAACTCAAGGATTAGCATGCGTTTGGATCGACTCAACGTGATGCTAAATCAGTACCTTGACTGTCAAGTGGTGACCGAACCGGCCATGAACAAGAAGCTAGACACAATCTACACCGAATTCAACAAGAAGTTCGATGATCTTGCTGCCCACATCGTCACGCTCGAGGAACCGACTCTAAATAACGTTGCTGCTATCAAAGAGAAGACGAAAACCATGGAGGAGGAGCAAACAAAGCAAAAATACAACATCATTCAAAACTCCATGGAGAATCGCGATTCAAAGCAAGAAATCAAGGAGATTAGCGAGTTAACCTCTTGGTACAGAGAGAAAACTGATGATAAACTTCAAGAAATTGAATATCGCCTCAGCATACTCGAATACAAAGAAAGAGAAACTGATGCTACGGTTAGTCACCTATCCGACGCTCAAAAGACGAGCAAGATTTGTTTGGAGAAACTTTCTAAAGATCATCAGGAGCATGACACAGCTTTTGATTTTCCTGCCCCTGAACTAGAAGAGAAGCCAAATGACTCCCTAGAACCAGAATACACAAAAGGAGCAAAATGACGACGAACCGATCAAATACCCTCTGATTCCCCTCACCGCTGTCGCGACCCCCCTACCGCGGCCAAACCTCCATTCGCCGCGGGTGCGTGCTCCCGACCCGTTGCCGACCTGCCTTTCACCGCGGGTGTGCCTCCTCGACCTGCAACCAGCTCCTGCTCGCCTCTTTTTGGACCGTTTTAGTCCCGTTCATCCTCCTTCGAGCAAGTCGTTTTCTCCATAGACACTCAAGCCTCAGTTGAGTCTCCAACCAACCTAGAACCTGTCTCTTATGCACCTTGCAAGGTGATTCAAGCTCATGACGAAGCCGCATCCTCTTCTTCAACAACACTTCAAAGGAGCCCGCCAAGGAAGATCTATATGCCTTATATCGATTCTTATGATTGCTTTGACACCACGAACTCTTACTATGATTCCTACTAGGCTTTTGAACCAACACCTCCAACAAGTCCAATACCCGAGGAGCCAAAGACACAAAGCATCTTCCGATAAAGATTGATCGAATTTAACAACTTTGTTAAATCGATCCCGATGTTCGAGCCTTTCTCGGACGTGTGGGAAGAAGGTTGTCTACAAGCTTTCTTCCGCTACAGCAAGGAGAGTAGAGAAGACATTCGTACCTACTTCATGAGAGCAAGGCATTCAACTACACCATATGGTACGTCTTATGTTATTCGCATATTTCATCTCGAGAAACACAAAAGATACCCAAACAAGATTAGTTGGGATAAGTTAGAGGAATTTAACAGTGTGGTTCGTGATCTACCTCGAGGAACCACATTTGCTAGAGCCTGCATGGACCAGATGATTGGTCACTTCTTTTGTGAAATCAAAGAGTCCATCACGAAGATAGAAGATCTCTTCGACAATGCTATGAATGGAAAACCCGTTCGAACTCTCCATGAAGTTCAAGAACAAGGTCAGTTTCTTATCTCTTGCAGCATCCGTGGAGTCGAGTTTAAAGACATTCTTTGTGACTCCGGAGCCTGCATTAGCTTCATGTCAACTTCAACCGCCAAACACCTCGGCATTAAGCACGTGCACCATACCCGAATGAAAATCAGCATGGCTGTTGAATCGTGTGCTACACCAAAGGGGATCGCCTATGACATGCCTATAAGGATTGGAGATTGCATAGCCCTTGTCAATTTCTACATCGTCAAGGCAAAAAAGTTGATTCTACACCGGTGATCCTAGGATGGCCTTTCTTGTCAACCGTTGGGGCCATCATGGATTGGCCAAATCGATGTGTTTCTTTTGTCAACGTTAACAAAGATGTGTTCTACAATGCTGTCCCGCTCAAGTTAAAAAAAAATGGACACCTCAAGACGAAGGATCCCGATCCCGACTCACTATGGAACGATGAGACAAGTGACAAAGAAACCGAAAAGAGATTGAAGAAGACTTGTCGAAAGACACTTTCCTTCTACGACTAAGCTCATCTCGCTACCAACGTCGAGCTAAATGACTTTAAACAAAAGCGCTCAATGGGAGGCAACCCATTTTTAGGTATGTTTTTCTTTTTAATTTTTCTTTTTTTTTCAATTAACATTTTCATTTTCTTAGTTTCAACTTTATAAAAAATCAAAAACCCAAAAAAATCAAAAAAACCGAAAAGACAAAAAGAAGAAATCACGGTTCGAAGTTGCTCGGTCCAGCCCAAACCGCGAGGAATCACTTGGCCGCAAAAGAGGATCGACCGCGGGTGCAGCACCTCGACCCGCGGCGAAGCTCCATTTGGTCGCGGTCGCGCACATCTGACCCGCGGCCAGTCCCCTGTCGATCCCGATCAATTTGCTTCGATCCCCAATCGATCAAACCATTCCTAATCACCCCCACACCCATTCCCCACCATTCCATTCCCACATCCATCCCCCAACACCTCTAGGTAAGTTTTCTTTTCCCTTAAACTTTTTCAATTATTACATACATGTATTTCTCGTCTACTGGTCGAGAATATAGACTGTTGGTGCGTAAGATGTATGAAAGTAGGCTACGCCGTTTATTCTGTTCAGTTCGTGGAGTTAAAATCTAGAAACATAGTTACTAAGAGCTTAGGGGCCGTGTTTGAATCGAACATACCCTAAGATATCCTTGTCGACCCAACCCCGTTTTATTAATGTTACAATCGCTTTTCCTTTTCACTTTCATGCCATCGATTGCCTTAGTCTAATTTACAAGCAATTTTCCGTTTTTTCGTTCTTTACAACTTTCGTTAAAAAACCCTATAAAAACTTATTCTCGTTCTAGACTTCCTTGCTAATTCTCTGTCTAAGGTCTCAGAGAAAAGTATTCCCTCCCTGTGGATCGATACTTTAAGTACTACAACGCACGTCTGTGCACTTGTAGAACTTTTAGGTTTACAAATTTAAAACTTGAAGTTTCGGAGAACAATCTGACCGCATCACTAAATACACTTCAGTGGGTTATGTCAATGAGTTCGATGAGAGAGTTAAATGAGGAAGAAGAAGTCCAATGTGTGATCGTTGTTTCTGGATCATACAATCCATTTCTTTCTGTCAAGTGATTTTGAGGAAAGTTTTTAATTGGCCATACTAGAAAAACTATGTAATGATCCGTTTATATATTATTTGAAGTTATTGTGATACTATAAATACTATGAACAACTATGCAACTATGCTTTGCTTATTATTTAAAGTTATTGTGAATGTTGAAATACTAGAGATACTATGAACAACTATGCTTTGGTTTGACTAAAAACAGTAGGAACAACTAGAAATACTACGAACAATTAAGACAACAATGATATGGATACCCAAATTAAGAACAACTAGAAATACTTCGAAATACAAAGAACAACAAACCCCAAACTAAATCGAACAATAACCAGACTCAAAACAATTATTTGGATACCCAAATTTAGAACAACTAGAAATACTTCGAAATACAAAGAACAACAAACTAATCTGACTCGGCTAAACCGAATAATAACCCAAACCGACTTGGCCTAAATCCGGAAAATCCCCAAATCGATTTGGATTCAAACGGATTCCTTCAAACTCTCTCTAAGAACCCTAAAACTCGATTTTTCGAAATCGATTGCTCACATCGGGAATTCCTGAAATCCAGTGTAAGTATATTGTTCGGGTTTGCTTATCCTAGTGTTATGCTTGTAATTCATACTCCAGAATCACAATTTCGTCATTTTTGTTGTTTTTATGCTTTCGTGATGATTCTCATTTGTAGGTTGAAATTGGTGATGTCTGGAGCTACGACTAATGTGTCTGGAGGTTCAAGTGGATCATCAAGTGCTCGTCCAAGAAATGGAAGGGTTGTTGGTGTGCCAAATAGATGTTGGTGTGGTGCGCAAATTGTGGCGTTGATATCCAAATCCGACTACAATCCTTACCGGAGATACTTCCGTTGTGGTTATGATGTAGAAAAGAAGGTTATTTGAATGCCTTTTGATTTGTTGTAATTTGCTTGTGATTTGTTGTGTGTGAGTCTTATGGTTTTGAATGGTTTTTTCCGATTTGTAGCTTAACAATGATAACCATGTCTTCAAATGGGTTGATGAGGTATGCTTAAACGAGATTGAGTCATTGGAATTCAAATACGCCGCCAAGCTTGAACATGAGATTAAAGAGATAACTACAGAGACTAACAAACAGTTTGAAAAGATGCTTGAGAAGGTTCAAATTAATGAAGCTCGAGAAGGAGATAATGGAGAGGGCTAAAGATGTGTTAATTGAAGCCAAATGTAGGATGAAAATGATGATGATTCTTGTAGTAATTGGATGTATAATCATGGTTGAGTTCACCAAACTAATAGGTGTGTGAGTCGAAACTCGCACAATCGATTTTTGTAGAAGACTTTTAAGGGAACATAAGTTTCTGGGGAAAAACACAAGTAGAGATCCAAAGATGGTTTTTATTGTTGTTTGTAAGCGTTTGAGTACAAAAGTTGTATTGCTAAGAGCTTATGCTAGGGTTTCAAGATCTCTGGTACAATGCGATTATAAATGTTATTTATACAAGTCTAGATCGGCGAGAGAATCTCGGAAAGAAAAGGAATATTTCCTTCAACTTCGCGCGGCCACCGACTTGAACTTCGACTAGGGTAATCGGCGATCTGGGCCTTTAACCCGGCCCGCGGAAGTTGTTGAATCAGCTTCTCCACCTCGGCCCACTGTGTTCATCTCGGCTCATTAGCAGTCTTAATGGGTTTGGCCTCGTCTCAACAGTTCTTGGTTCGGTTCGGGTTTAGTCGGGATGTCATTACTTTGGCCTCGGCTCGGCTCTTATTGACGAGGTGAGACATCTGGAAAAGGCTGTCCAGGGCCGTCATGCTTCAGCTCGGGTCTTTTTTGTTCCTTCGGGTCGGTGTGTCTTGTCATCTCGAAATGTTAATCTCGAGTGGGTGAAAACCGACCCCAACAGTTTTCCCCCCACCTCGTCAGATTCAGGAGTGATTGTGACGAGATAGGAGTCGTTGAGATCGAGATTAACTGCCGAACTATGATGATGCCAAGCCGTGATTTCCAAGATTTTCCTTTTGAGATGAAGGAATATTTCTTTTAACGAGTTTGATACGCCTCGCCGTCTCGGGGTTGTTGGAGCGGTTTACTCACGCTCACGCGCTTTGCTTTAAATATCTCGAGAATCGTAGATGCTTTCTGTTGGTTTCCGAGGAAAGCCTATAACGGACGAGATTTCCTTAACATTTCTCCTTATCACTCCAAAACTTCTGAAATTCATGTAGCTCTCTTCTCTCCTCTTTTTCTTCTTAATTTATTATTTCCGAGGCAATATGCCCGATTGCGATGTTCTGAATGGCCCGTTTGGTTAGACTAACCGTGTTCTGTTTAACCGTGATTCCACATTGGACGCCGAAGTGAATATATCGTCCGAGGTGGATGGGGAATATGATTCCTGTTCTTCTTCAGCCATTGATGTGTTGCGTTTTTGACGTTTTTCAATTCACGTTTTTTGTACATAATCGAGTCTTTTTCGATTGTTTTAGTCTTCTATGAGTCATTTCAGGTGTAAAGGCATTTCGGGACGGAGTCCGGAGGCCTAGAACGGAAAAACGGCGAAACCGAGTTAAAAAAGATGGGATCGATCGATCCTCCGTAAGGGATCGATCGATCCAGGAAATCGGACATTTGATGGATCGATATCTGATTGAGGCAGATCGATCGATCCGAAGAAAAAGATGGGATCGATCGATCCACATACCTGGATCGATCGATCCAGCTCCTGTTAATAGTGTAAAAAACGTGTTTTGAACTATTTCACCTAATTTTCTCTCTCTCTTTGACGAAAAACACTCAAAAATAAGAGGTCTAAGCCCAGATGTAACATACACTCTGAACTCTGTACTCTTCTCTTTGATCTTGGTGATTTGTAAGCCTGGAAAGCAAACCTTTTATTCTACATATTGGAGAAGTTTTCTTAATCTCTTATATTTCTGTTTTATTAATCATGTGTTCTTCATCATTTCTCTGTATTTGTTCTGCAATTATGAGTGAGTAGTTTCTTAGTTAAGCCAAAGGGTGTTAAGGGATTTCATGATTTAACGGTTTATGATAGATTAAGCGGGGATTTATTCGGTGGATTCTTCGTCTAGGGTGTTCTTATTGCTTGAATTAAACTGATCACTGGGTTCTCAATCTTAGGTTATCTAGCGCACAAGAGTGTTTGTCTAGATGCCGGAATTATCCTAGATGAGCAAAACGTCCTTATCCAACGGGAGTTGATGTTAAGGCGTTCTTGTGAACTTATCAAATCGAACTAGAAAAGCATGCTTAGTACATTTGAATTCAACGGGAGTTAGTCTTCATAGTTTTACAGCATAGGGATTAATACTCCTGGAGGAGGTTAATCTATTATTAGGTTTGAGTTCTAGACGTTTCTTAATGCTAACCCCTGTTTAAGATGCATTAACCGTTATTCGTGATTTCCCGCAACGTCACCCGAGGCTTAGCGCTTTCTCTATTTGAATTTGCACTGTTTTAGTTATCGTTCTTAGTTTCGAAACCATAAAACCAAACAAAAAATTTCTGTCATTCGTCTTAGCTTTAACTTCATCATGCATTCTCATAGTCGTAACATTGATCTCTGTGGATTCGATCCTAAAATGCTACAATCGACAACCGTTATGATTGCGGTATAGTGTGCATTTTAGTTATTAATTGACTTGGTGAAACCACACTTGAAATCAGCCATGGAAGCCAACATCGAGGATGATGGATCCCCCGAGGTTAATAGCTCCTCTGAGGCGAATCTTCCTTTCTCCGAGGTTCAAGATATCGTCCCTTTTGAAGGGTTGATTTCTTCCTTCGTTGCAGCGCCCGAAACCGAGGCGATTACTAAAGGAGTGAAAATTGAAGACGAGAACTTATTTTGGGATCCCAACGAGGTGAGAGCGGAGATAGATCACCTGGTAGACATGTTTCAGCCGGGTCCGGCGAAGGGGAAATATGCGAGAAGACCTAAGAAAAATCGGGCCGACCCTTCGGGTTCTACGCTTTCCACCGAGACGTCTTTGAATGAGTTGCGGGTATGATTCAATATATCCGAGGATGTTGAGTTTGTGGTCCCCGCACCGTCTGATCGAGCATATAATCCTCCTTCGGATTGCTTTACTGTTTATGAGGCCTTCTTCAATTTATATTTTCTTTGGTTTCCGATCCCCGAAGTGATCCTTCGTTACTTATGGAGACACGAACTTGATCTGGCCCAAATTAAGACTCGGGGGCTTCGTCACCTCGTATGAATTTTAGTTCGCAGTTACGAATGTGATGTTGAGGTAACCGTTGATCATCTCCAAAATTTGCTGGACATTCGAAGGGTTCCCAGGTCCGCCAAGTTCTATATTGGTAACAAAAGGACTAAGAGAATCATCACGGGATTTCCGAGCAAGGACAATAGTTAGGAGGACCATTTCTTCTTTGTTCGCATTTCCGAAGCTTCCGTTGACAGCAGCTGTCTTTGCTTGGTCAAGACTAACTGGTGACCGCTTGGTAGCCGACCCGTAGATTTTGTCTCGGTACACTATCCAATTTTGTTTTCTGACCTCATCTTCTCATTTTTGTAGATCGCGACTTCCTTCCTCCGATCCCGGACGACCTGGACGAGGTGTTTGATGCACTGAGAGCGAGGAAGGTTCATTGGGGAAAGCATTTCTCGCTTCAGAGGATAAAGAAAGCCCGAACTCTATTCAGCGGTGCTCCAATTAGTTCGAATCTTTCGTCTTCGAAGGATTTGAGGACGACGATAAAGAAGAAAGTGTCTACCCGTGACAAGAGAGAGAGAGAAGCAAGGGAAGCAGCGAGACGAGCTGTTGGGAGACACGCACTGATGGCCCCTGAGGGATCCGTTCCTGGCCCTGGAACTATTATCGCCGAGGCAGCTATGGGTGAGTATGCCGAGGTGAACTTCGTAATCTCCCCCGAGCCTTCTGCAAATGATGGGAGAAGGGATCTTGTTCCACCACTTCCTCCAATGTCTAGACCCTCTGCTTCGGCTTTAACAATGCATGCTGATACGCGAGGTTGGAAGCGTTCCGCACCGAGTGGTGGCCAAAACAAAGCTGCAAAGAAAAAGAAGGTTGATACTCCTGCTCTTGCTGATCTCTTATCCTCCGAGATGATTATCGATGATGCCGCTGCGTCTGCCGCCATTCTTGCACAGAGCAATGGATCTGAGGTTCATCTCCCTCCCTTGGATATGCTAATCAAGGACAAGACGTACGCTAACATGTCGTTAGGCGGTATCCGGGTACGAGCAAGTTTTTATGAAAATTTAAACGATGTTCTGCCTCCTTTTTCTTATCGTTCGTTTTTTGCAGTTTGTTGCTTCTATCAACGAACTGGTTGTTGCTTATGAATCGAGGGCTTGCAAAGACAGGCAGCTCGTCGAGGATGCAAAGAAAAGTGCTTTGTCATTGAGGGGAAAGCACGACGAGGCAGAGAAGAGACTTGCCCTTGCATCAGCCAAGGTTACAGATCTTTAAAGGGAGAAGATGACGCTAAAGGAGAAGTCGGCCAAGTCTTCGGGTTACACGCTTGGTTTAAACGAGGAGAGGATGCGATTGAAGGACGATATAACTTCATTGAGGAGGCAGCTCATGACAAAGGATGCCCATCATGATTCCAACGTCAAGAAGGCTCGGAAAGAGGCGAGGCGAGAGTCAGCTCAGAAATTCCAAGATAGGGTTGACAAAGTTAGGGCGACTGTGGACCAGCTGGAGGGCGTAAAGAGTAAGGAGCTTGATTTGGCCGAGGTAAACAGCAATCTGGAGGTCTTAGACATCCTTCGAAAAGATAATCCTCCAACCCTTGAAGCCTAGGAGGAGAAGCTGATTGGCTGGTGAGCTGACTTGGTTGGAGCGGATGAGGAGTTTGCTAAGATCGCCTCCTGTTTGAAAGAAAGATTGGTGGTTTCCTATATTTCGGAGGACTCTGTGGCTACTCTCTTCAGGAATGATCTGGTCGAGCTTACCGCGGCTAGTGTCGGTATTACTGATAACGTGGGGTCCAACGAGCGCTTGTCTGGAATTGCCGACCTTACGATCTAGGATGGTGAAGTAAATCGACCTGTGCAATAAGCCCCCTTTTTGTAATATGTTTTGTTAGATTTATATTTCTTTGTATCGAACCGATGCCTTGGTGGCTGAGTGATATGCTCAAATTAATACCTTATAAGTACTAAAGCAGTTGTTGTAATATAAGTAGGGGTCGAACACAAGAACTCCAGATATCGCACAATAGATTATATAGATTCGAATTAAGCTAAACCAAAAGATGTAATTGAAAGCAATGCATGAATTAAAAGTGTTGTAAGTCGATTGGAGGGAAGATAGATTCAGGGCAATTCTCAGGAATTCAATGAATGTAGACAAACTAGCTAACAGGATTCAGATTTAGCGCGGTTCTTGAACTCAAATCACTAAAGTATAGCTAACCAACTCTCGTTGCGAAAACTATCTAAGTCTAAATCCTAGAATTCCAAATCTCTTTGCGAATCCTAAAGTCTAAACCAGCTTTTAGTTCAAGTTTGATTTGTTCACAAAACAACTAAACCAAATCTCTTTGCGAATAGTTATTTTGCTCATCCTAAGTTCTATCAGGTAATTAATTGCACTCTCGTGCCTAACCAATTATCCTAAGATATAAGTTCTAGGTGATCAGTCTAGAATTAGCTTTGAGAACAACCTAAGGCGAAGAACTAATTCAGGTGGTGAATCCTAATCAATCAATTAACCTAACATTCAGAGAAAACCCTTATGAGAACCCTGAACCTAACAAGAGAACTACTCAGATATGGTAATTGAAACATGACTGAAATAATACTCAGATAAATAATAAAAAGTAGAGTAACAAGAGGGTTCGAAATCTTCTCTCGGACGAACAGAGTCTCAGACTTGTCTCTCTCCCAAAGCTCTCTCACAAAAAAACCAGAATAGAATCAAGCGTAATTCGAACGTAATAGAAAAAGTGGCTTAAAAACCTAACTTAAACTCCTAAAACACGTTTTGGGCTAAATTGCAAATAATAAAGTCTTCTGGGCAATTTTGTAATTCTTCAACTCTTCATTAAAGTCGCGACTCGTGTCTTGCTGCAGTGAGTATCGACCGATACTAGGATAGTGTCGATCGATACTGAAGCTTCAAATCGGGTACTCAGCTACACGAACCTCTGTTTTGCTCCAAAATGCTCCAAAAAGCTCCACTATCTCCAATTATGCTCCAAACGTGCTAAAACCTGTAAAAGACTCTAAAACACTACAAAATAGTAGAAAGACTCTATAAAACGGACTTATATCATTGCATAAAAGGGGTAAAAACCATGATATATCAACTCCCCCAGACTTAGAATTTGCTTGCCCTCAAGCAAATAGAAGACTAAACCAGAGAAAGATGTTTGAAAACACGGAGACTCACCTGTTCATGAAACATTGCAATGACCCTTTTCCCAAGCATCCAAATTGTCACCTAACCAGTTCCAAGACTAACCACCATGTACTTCTCCTTAGGCATTCGCAGCTTCCCCAGACTACACACATTATCTTGCAGCTTCATTCAATTAAACCCATCATCGCCAGTTTCATCGCTGTGATTAACACCAAGAACTTTCTAGATTCTTTCCCATACAATATCATGACAAGGAACCACCCAATTTCACACTTTTTGTATCACTTTCTCTCCCCCAGACTTATTTCTTATTTTGTTCTCTTTTTTTTTTTTTTTTTTTAGATTCGCATATACACATCAAGGTATGAGACGCGAGTATTGATGGTGTTTACCACCGAATCTCCGGTTCTTCCCTCTCAATGTATCAAAGGGTGTAGGAAAGCTTCCAATCCTCTGTGTGATCATCCCTCACCAAGTATAATAATGGGATCGCAGGAAACATTCCTAGCCCTCTACTCAGAAGAAAATCATTTCATCTTTTTATGCTCTTTTTTATTAACTTATAATAGGGGAGAGAGATACCATCACTTTTAAACACATGGGTTCCTTTGTCATATATGAATGAGGAATCAAGCTCAGTGAATACTAGCCACATCGATGAAGTGCAAAAATTTGGCTCAGGCTTTAAAAGAACTCTGCTGGAAACATGTGTGTCTTCTAGTTAACTGGTCAGCCTTTGGATTTTTCATTAGTCGATCTGTAACTGATTCTGTAACAGTGGTCACTTAGAAGCAAAGTTAGAACAAAAAAGTCAAGAACACGATCATAGTCTCCAACAAAATTTTGACTCAATAAAACAAATTTGACACAAAAACAACTGACTCTAAGAAAAACAAACACAATGTCAACGACTACCTCCCCCAGACTTGAACAACACTGTCCCCAATGTTATCTAGCCTAGGTTTGGTGAAAGAAAGCAAATGAACCACGTGGAATTGTGAAAATCGAAGAGGTTACCCGAGATGGTGATGAGTATCGACCGATACTGGACTGGTATCGATCGATACCAGGCGGTGGTCGACAGAAATTCCTCTTGTCATCGACAAAGAACCATTTGTACCCAAAAATTGTGCCAAACGATCCAAATGTGTTATGGTTAGCACAGTTAGATCACTCAAACACAAGTCATAAGCAACAAAAGATCATAAAAGCATAAGTTCCACAAAGTTCAAAATGATAAAGGTGCTGACAAAACGACTCAAAATATCAAAAGAAAAAGAAAAAGAAAAGAAAAACAAACGTGATAATCAGATAGAAAGAGGACTAATCTTCCCCAGTGGCATCAGAATCATCGCCAGCAGTGCCAGATGGACCAACGTGAGGAGGTGTGCGCGGTGAACGTGATGAAACAGGATGCTGAGGCGCCATGCAAAGGCAACTGGAAATGGCGGTCCAGATCGTCTGCAGACTCGCGACTACATATCGCTTAAAAGGATCCATCTCCATCTCAGGTGGTGGAGGAAGAGAAAGCGTAGCAGCAGTGTGTGTAGGCTCGCCGCGTGGTTGATCCCCAGCAAGGCCAGAAGCAGGTGGTCGTGCTCTAGTAGCGGAGCCTCGACGTCGAGTAACCGGTGCAGCCTCCATGTCAGCAGGATCAGGTGCGAAAAGCAATTGAGCAGGGTCACCGCCTATGTCTGTCATATCGGTGTTGGGGAGCTGAACCAGATAGTCCCCAACAGAAGTGCTGAAAACCCAACGCCTCGTAGGCTTCAACCAACGCAGGTGCTCCAAGTGCGCCTCGTCCATAAGCTCGCGGGAAGTCATGATCGAGCAACTAGTGGTGCTGATCTCTAGGTGCAGAAAGATAGGAGTGAGAAGACTGCCCACCGTCTCGGTCTTCGGGCAACCTGCAGTCCTAGAAGCCTTGCCGCGTCCAGTAAAAGGCTTAACCTTCAGCGACTTTAAGTGGTGTGCGAAAACATCACCTAAGTTGACCGCGAGGTCCATCTCAGGCCACTCGTAAGCCTTATCGTCAATAATGTCCCCAATCCCAATAGATAGAATAATTAGCTCAGCAACTCTCATCTTGTTTGGCTCCATCTTACACAACAAAGTGTTGCTCAAGATCCTCACAAGACAGCGCAGGACAGGATGGCGCACATCCATCTGTGTAGTGGTCTTGCTGTCATAGACTCCATGCCCAAAATGAGACCAGAATGCCTTAATATCCAAGAATTTGCGAGGAAACTCACACCTCGAGAAATCCATGTTAAACCCATAGATGTCGCAGAGCTCCTGAAAAGATATCCTATAACGCACACCGCAAATCAGAAAGGTCAGAATCCCTTGTTGTGCAGTCACTGGAGGCTCATTAGTGTAGTAGACGCGAACAAAAGCAAGGAACTGGCGGACCAAGTCAGGGTACAGGTCATACTGCCGCATAGGCATCGTCCCCAATCCGATCTTGCGGATCAGTCCATCAAGCTCCCTGTCAAAACCCAAATGTCGCATAGTGTGCGTATCAACAAAACGAGTGGGGCGCACATCAACCTCTTGCCATGCGTTGTAGAAGATCGAGTCGTAGTCTTCCCACTCCTCTGCAATAGGCCTATGGGTGCAAGCTCTGCTCTCCGTAATCTCCTTATCTGAACCTTCGTAATCATTCCTCAAATGTATCCTAGCCTTCTCACTGATCTTAGGACAAGGAAACCTAACTGTTGTGCGAGGATGCAACGGTGATGAAGGCGTAGGAGCCTCGGGTGGTGCATCACGTAAGTGTCCACCGAAGACCACTGTGAAGTCTGCAGAATTTGCGGTCCGAACCTTGTAGCGGTTCTTGGTGAGATAACCGTTCCCACAGTCCAAACCCCGTCGTCTAGGAACTCGACTCGAGCATGCAGCATGTACGCTTTCTCCGGTGGATTGGAGCTGGATGCGGTGTCAGTGCGTGGTCTCTTCTTAGGTGCCATCTGCATCATCAACAAACACAAAACACAGCATAAATCCAACATCTCTCTCAAACACATCAATTTCGGCCAAGGGAAAGAGTGAGCATCGACTGATACCAAGGTGGTATCGATCGATACTCATACAGGTATCGAACATCACGAAGAACACAAGCCACAAATTTCAAAAATTCGAAACTAAGTAAGTTCAATGCGGGGTTCGACTAGGCCTAGAATAACTTCCAGCAAGTGATGATCATCTATCCAAACAGATTCGAAAGGCATACAAGTCGAAAGTCCAACCTTGTGGCACATAATTGAAAGAGTGAAAATTTGTGTTTCATACCTTGGTGATCGAGTAAAAGAGTGAGAGAAAGTGAAGGAGCACGAAAATCCGAGCAGGACAGACACAAAAATCACTCAAATCCGTGGAGAAACGAAGAATTGGTGATTTTGGGGAGAGTGTGTCGGTCGATGGAGGGTATGAGGAGGAAAGGAAACACCGTAGGGTTTATAAAGAAACTTACCTGCGCGTGGAGTATCGATCGATACCACCTGGTGTCGATCGATACTGAGGGAATGGAATGATTTGCTCGCCACACGGAGGTCGGTCCAGAATGTGTACGTTTAATTATGGGTATCGACCAATACCAAGTGGTATCGATCGATACTGGACCTCCGAATCTGATTCACGTGACACAACGAAACACAAAACAAAAACTAAAAAAATAGGAAACACATATGTACAGACTCACCAGTGGGATGCTTCCCACCAAGCGCTTGTTTAACGTCATTAGGTTGACTGTACTGCCTTTCAGGCAGTGGGTGCATCATCCAGAGGCATCATGTGTCCATCTGGAATCTCAGTACTCCTTATGTAGTGATTCACCCTTTATCCATTGACAGTGAACTCTTCGCCGGAGGGATTAGTCAGGACAAGTGCACCATGTGGTCTAACTTCCTTGACCGTAAAGGGACCTGACCAACGAGAACGCAATTTACCAGGAAACAAATGCAAACGAGAGTTATACAGAAGTACCTGATCATTGGGTTCAAAAATTCTGTCGAGGATTTTCTTGTCGTGGTACGCCTTAGTCCTCTCCTTGTACAACTTCGAGTTCTCATAGGCATGATGCCTAATCTCATCCAGCTCGTTCAGCTGGATCAATCGCTTCTCAGCAGCAGACTTGATGTCGAAATTCAGCAACTTCGTAGCCCATGCTGCCTTATGCTCGATCTCCACCGGAAGGTGACATGCTTTCCCATACAGCAAGTGAAAAGGTGTAGTGCCCAATGGTGTCTTATAAGCAGTCCTGTAAGCCCACAGCGCATCGTCCAACTTTATAGACCAATCCTTCCTAGAAGTACCCACTATCTTCTCCAAAATCTCCTTGATTTACCTGTTGGAAACCTCAACTTGTCCACTGGTCTGAGGGTGATATGGAGTAGCCACACGATGATTCACACCATGCTTCTTCAGTAACTTCTCGAAAACCTTGTTGATGAAATGACTGCCACCATCACTTATAACAATACGAGGTACTCCAAATCGTGGAAAGATGATGGTCTTAAACAACTTAAGAACCACCGAAGAGTCGTTGGATGGACTAGCAATTGCCTCCACCCATTTGGAGACATAATCCACTGCAACTAGAATGTACTGGTTCTTGTATGACGAAGGCAAAGGACCCAAAAAATCGATACCCCAGCAATCAAAAATCTCAACCTCAAGGATGAAATTATGTGGCATCTCATGTCTCTTACTGATCTTCCCTCTATTGTGACACACATCACACTGCGAGATGAAGGTATGAGCATCCTTAAACATAGTAGGCCACCAGAAGCCTGCTTGAAGAACCTTGGACACCGTTTTGAAAGTAGCGAAGTGTCCATCATACTCAGAACCATGACATTGAAACAAAACCTCAGGTACCTCGATTCAGCAATGCATCTCCTGTAGATACCATCAGAACAATGCTTATAAAGATAAGGCTCATCCCAAAAGTACCGCTGTATGTCTCGCAGAAAATTCTTCTTGGCATATTTCTGTAGGTGCTTTGGCTCTGTATCTGCAGCGAGGAAGTTGGCAATATCAGCATACCATGGGAGATCGGAGTCAGCTGCAGCAACGAGATACTCCTCAGAAGCACCAAGGTGTTCCACGGTCAAAACAGGTTCAGAAACCGTCGGGTATCGACCGACACTAGGAGAGTGTCGATCGATACCGAAACCTGCAATTCGTGGGAATTGCAGATTTTCGGTGAGGCCACTTTGAAACCCAGTTTCAATGAAGTAAATTGACTCCTCAGGTAGTTGATCATCAATAGGCACGTTTGTATCGATTTCCAACCTCGAAAGATGATCAGCAACCCCGTTCTCTACTCCTTTCTTGTCCTTTATCTCAATATCAAACCCTTGGAGCAAAAGAACCCAACGACAAAGACGAGGCTTGAGATCCTTATTCCGCATCAGATACTTGAGAGCAGCATGATCTGTGTGAACAATCACTTTGCTCCCAATCAAGTATGGTTGAAATTTGTCAAAAGAGAAAACGACTGCAAGTAATTCCTTCTCTGTTGTGCTGTAGTTCCTCTGAGCATCATCCAACGTTCTGCTGGCATAATAGATAACATGAAGTTTCTTCACGTCGGTATCTGAAACACAAAAGATCAAGGACGTAAGTATCTGAAATTCACGTCGGGTATCGACCGATACCACTAGGGTGTCGATCGACACTCAACGAATTAGTCGAAATTCTTAGTTAAAATCTAATGGCGAAATTGAGTCCCCGGCAACAGCGCCAAATTTGATATGCTCAAATTAATACCCTATAAGTACTAAAGCAGTTGTTGTAGTATAAGTAGGGGTCGAACACAAGAACTCCAGATATCGCACAATAGATTATATAGATTCGAATTAAGCTAAACCAAAAGATGTAATTGAAAGCAATGCGTGAATTAAAAGTGTTGTAAGTCGATTGGAGGGAAGATAGATTCAGGGCAATTCTCAGGAATTCAATGAATGTAGACAAACTAGCTAACATGATTCAGATTTAACGCGGTTCTTGAACTCAAATCACTAAAGTATAGCTAACCAACTCTCGTTGCGAAAACTATCTAAGTCTAAATCCTAGAATTCCAAATCTTTTTGCGAATCCTAAAGTCTAAACCAGCTTTTAGTTCAAGTTTGATTTGTTCACAAAACAACTAAACCAAATCTCTTTGCGAATAGTTATTTTGCTCACCCTAAGTTCTATTAGGTAATTAATCGCACTCTCGTGCCTAACCAATTATCCTAAGATCTAAGTTCTAGGTGATCAGTCTAGAATTAGCTTTGATAACAACTTAAGGCGAAGAACTAATTCAGGTGGTGAGAACCCTTATGAGAACCCTGAACCTAACAAGAGAACTACTCAGACATGGTAATTGAAACAATAAACATGACTGAAATAATACTCAGATAAATAATAAAAAGTAGAGTAACAAAAGGGTTTGAAATCTTCTCTGGGACGAACAGAGTCTTAGACTTGTCTCCCTCCCAAAGCTCTCTCACAAAAAACCACGTTTTGGGCTAAATTGCAAATAATAAAGTCTTCTGGGCCATTTTGCAATTCTTCAACTCTTCATTAAAGTCGTGACTCGTGTCTTGCTGCAGTGAGTATCGACCGATACTAGGATAGTGTCGATCGATACTGAAGTTTCAAATCGGGTACTCAGCTACACGAACCTCTGTTTTGCTCCAAAATTCTCCAAAAAGCTCCAATATCTCCAATTATGCTCCAAACGTGCTAAAACCTGTAAAAGACTCTAAAACACTACAAAATAGTAGAAAGACTCGATAAAACGGACTTATATCATGGCTTAAAAGGGGTAAAAACCATGATATATTACTGAGCACAAACTGTAATGAATTGTTGTTTCCTTGATTTTATCTATGTTGTTGTGCTTCAAAAGATATAATTCAATTTTGCCTTTCGTGTTGATTTGTTTACTTTGGACATGCCGAGGCATGTCCGAGGCTCATACTAAACGACGTGTTTCGAGACGGTCCGTTTAGTACTGTGTTGAGACGTCAAATACCAGTGTGCTATGAAGAGGTTGGTTAGTGAGTTTAGATTTTACTTCAGTTTTAGGGTTTGCGATGTGGACTCGGTTTATGTTCCCGTTTCGATAATAAAATAAGTGGTTTGGTCGAGGTATATTTTTCCCTTCCTCTGGTCCGAATATACCCGTCTTGAATTTATATAGCGCATTTTAACTCGTGGTGGATTGTAAAAGAACTGCGATCCGTATAGAATGGAGGTTAGAATCCAAAGAGGATGTATGAGCTCGTTGTTGTTGCCAGCAACAGACAAGTGATGAGTGCAAATGCTATATATTTTGATAAAAACTTAAGTGCGAAAGGTCGCGTTTTCAAAAGATGGGAGTATGAGTATACGTACCCACTCCTCCCCCCTTTTTAGAGGGGGGGGGGGGGACAACTGAACCTTTTTGAAGATTGGTTGCTGATAACACCGTATTTTTACCCGTTTTACTATTTATTTAAGAACACTTTAATAAGTGTCTCATTCACTTTTATATGCTTTTGTTATGGTTTCGCATATTCGTAGTTTCAAGACTTTTTCATGTTACTTAGGCAAAAGCATTGCAAATTGGAGAAAAACCAGAGTTTTGGCTAAGAGTCAAACCCTCAGAAGTTCAATTGCCAAAGAGATTCTTCCAATTTTGGAGATATTCAAGAAGGACCAGTTACCATTCCATTCCAACAGATTTTAGGACGATCCAACGGTTTAATCAAAAGATACATCAAGATCAAGACGTCCCAGTTGGCCACTCCTAGAAGCATCCCAGCTGCAGCAAAGAGGCAATTCACCGCGGCCAGGAAGCCTCCACCCCCGGCCAAGAGAAGGTTCGCCGCGGCCAGACCCAGTGGACCTGCGGCCAAGCCATTTTTGTCCCGTAAGCCCAATATGCGAAGCCCGTTCAATTCCCGTCACTTAAAACCCTAAGGACCGATGAAAGCAGAAGAGAAGACCTATAAATATGCCTCTTAGAAAACCTAATTTTGTGTGCTTGCTTTTACACCATTTTTAATTTAGCTTTGTTCTTACTTTTACTCTTAAACTCTTGTTCTTTAATTTTCGAGATTGGTGAGGAGGTTTCTCACCAGACTTAGTTCTTACACTTGTGAGGCTCCTTCATCAATTAGCCTGCAATTTATTCAATTATGATTTTCATTTCATCTATGTTCGAGTAGTTTCATTGTTGGGTTTAAAGGATATATCAACGGGGAATTCTATGTTCGATAAGGATTTCATGAGATAAAACCCTAGCCGATTTCTAGAGCTCTTTCTTATGGATAAGTTGTTAATGCTAAATCTAGCGTCATGAAGTAGAGGTAATTCATAGGTGTTAAGTACCACTAATAGTGCTGGATCTTAAAACACCCAATTCGTTCATCCATAAGAGCGTGTGCGTTGTAAGATCTCGAAAGTATACTTACGGAGTGCCGTGAATTAAGAAGAACTAGTGCGAACATCAGGATCTTTCGCGCGGCCAGAGACGAAAGCTACTGGTCGAGTGTATAAATTGTTGGTGCGTATGATGTACAAAAGTAGGCTACGCCGTTTATTATGTTCCGTTCGTGGAGTTGAAATCTAGAAACAATTACTAAGAGCTTAGGGACCGTGATTGAATCGAGCATACCCTTAGATAATCTTGTCGACCCAACACAGTTTTATTATTGATTACAAACCGTTTTTCCACTCTTATTTTCAAGCCATCGGTTTTCTTAGTCTAGATTACAAGCAATTTTCCGTTTTACGTTCTTTACATTTTCGTGACAAAAACCCTTATAAAAAATTATTTCCGTCTTAGACTTCCTTGCTATTCTCTGTCTAAGGTCTCGCAGAACAAGCTCTCTCTCCTTGTGGATCGATACCTAAAGTACTACAATGCCGGTCTGTGCACTTGCGGAACCTTTAGGTTTATAAATTTAAAACCTACAGTTTCGGAGACAATCCAACGCTATAAAGTTTTTGGCGCCGTTGCCTGGAGAGTTAATCGCTACCGTTTCTGCCATACCTTAGAGGTTAGTAAATCGACTATAAGACAAACTTTTTTCTTTTTAATTTTTGCTTTTGTTTTTCTTCGTTTCAGCTTTGAAACATGGACTCGCCTCTGATGCAAGATGACTACTACGAGCAGGGTTGCTACGACCCATCTTGTGCTCACTACTCTCATGATTCACACGTCAATTGTGACTCGTTCTACATGGATCGGAAACCAGCATCAACCAGCTACTCTCAAGGATGCCACACGCCTACTTAGTACCAAGACGAGCCTTTTGCGTCTCATTTTGTCAACTCTCAACAACACTCATACCATCTTCCTCATCAATCTTGAACCAGCATGAAGACAACTCGGAACTTAGCACTCGTTTGGAGCAACTCGAAGCAATGATCAACAAAACTATTGACTTACAAGTTAAGTCCGGAGCCGCTTTGAACGAGAAAGAAACTCTATGTCTATTGAATTCAACACGAAGTTTGATGATCTTGCTGCCCACGTCAAAGTCCTTGAAGAGAAGACCCTTAAAGACGCTGCAACACTCAACGAGAGGATAGAACTCGTTGAAGACAAACATGGAAAACAAAAGTTTGATATCTGAAAAGCTAATGATGGGGTACGTACTTTGAATTACAAGCTTGATGATTTGGATAACTCTGTCAATGACAACAGCAACACCACCTATGACTACGCCCTCGAGCTGTGGGAAAGCGTAGGAGAAGTTAAAGTGGAAGAGAAAGTGGAGAAACTTTATAAGAATCATGAGGAGCATGATACTACTCTTGATGATCATGTCCCTGACGTGGAAGAGAAGCCAGAAAACACTGAAGAAGACGAAGAAGATGATGAACCGAACAAGTCCCCACAGACTCCCCTCACCGCGGTCGCGAGCCCCCCAACCGCGGCCAACTGCCCTTCCGCCGCGCCTCCGTCCATTCAACCCGCGGCCGAGCCCCCTTCGACCGCGCCTCTGTCCCCTCATCACGCGGCCAACCTGCCCTTTGCCACACCTCCGTCCCCTCGACCTGCGGCCACCTCCTGCTCGTCTCTCCTTGGACCTCTCGAGTCCCGAACACTCTCCTTCGAGCAAGCTACCTTCTTCATTGAATCTCAAGCCTCAACAGACCCTACAACCAACCTAGAACCAGACTCTATTTCCCCTTGCAACATGGTCCTATCTACTCAACCACTCGAGGAAATCGAAGAGGAATACTCCGAAGAGAAAGACTCAAGGGTATTCTTTCGTGAAACTGATTTTAGTTCGATGAATGGCTCTGACCTTTAACCAACACCACCACCAATTCCAATACCAGAAGAGCCGAAGACAGAAAGCATCACCCGAGAGAGATTAATCGAGTTCAACAAATTTGTGAAATCAATCCCGATGTATGTCTCTTTCGAAGAAGTTTGGGAAAAAGGACCTTTATACGCTTTCTTCCTCTACAGCAATGAGAGCAAGGAAGACATTCATACCTATTTCATGAGAGCAAGACGTTCAACAACTCCTTATGCCGCTTCTTACGCTATCCGCATCTTCCATCCCGAGAAGTACTGAGAGTACCCGAACAAGATAAGTTGGGAAAAGCTAGAAGAGTTCAACAAAGTGGTTCGTGATCTACCTCGAGGTAAAACTTTTGCTAGAGCTTGCATGGACCATATGATTGGTCATTTCTTTTGTGAAAGTAAAGATTCCATCACGGAGATAGAAGATCTTTTCGACAATGCCATGAAAGGACAACCGGTTCGAACTCTCCATAAGATCGAGGAACAAGATCAGTTCCTTATCTCTTGTAGCATCCGTGGAGTTGAATTTAAAGACGCTCTTTGTGATTCCGGAGCTTGCTTAAGCATCATGTCAAAATCGATCGACAAGAGACTCGGTATCAAGAACATTCATCCAACCAAGACAAAGCTCAACATGGCCGACGAGACTTGTACTACATGATATATCATGGTTTTTACCCCTTTTAAGCCATGATATAAGTCCGTTTTATAGAGTCTTTCTACTATTTTGTAGTGTTTTAGAGTCTTTTACAGGTTTTAGCACGTTTGGAGCATAATTGGAGATATTGGAGCTTTCTAGAGCATTTTGGAGCAAAACAGAGTTCGTGTAGCTGAGTACCCGATTTGAAGCCTCAATATCGATCGATACTGACTAGTATCGGTTGATACTCACTGCAGCAAGACACGAGTCTCGACTTTTATGAAGAGTTGAAGAATTGCAAAATTGCCCAGAAGACCTTATTATTTACAATTTAGCCCAAACGTGTTTTAGGAGTTTAAGTTAGGTTTTTAAGCCACTTTGGCTAAAACACTTGACTACGTTTTATTCGACTCTGGTATTTTGGTTGAGAGAGATTTTGAGAGAGACAAGTCAGAACTCTGTTCATCTGAGAGAAGATTTCGAACCCTTGTTTTACTCTCTTCTATTTATTTGATTTGATGATCTATTTAATCATGTTGTTTGTTTCAATCTCCATGTCTGAGTAGATCCCTTGTTAGGTTCAGGGTTCTCATAAGGATTTTCTCTGAATGTTAGGTTAATTAGTTAATTAGGATTCATCATCTGAATTAGTTCTTCACCATAGGTTGCTCTCATAGCTAATTCTAGGTTGACGAATCTAGAACTTAGATCATAGGATAATTGATTAGGCACGAGAGTGCAATTAATTACCTGATAGAACTTAGGGTGACCAAAATAACTATTCGCAAAGAAATTTGGTTTAGTTGTTTTGTGAACAAATCAAACTTGAACTAAAAGCTGGTTTAGACTTTAGGATTCGCAAAGAGATTTGGAATTCTAGGAGTTAGACTTAGATAGTTTTCGCAACGAGAGTTGGTTAGCTATACTTTAGTGATTTGAGTTCAAGAACCGTGCTAAATCTGAATCATGTTAGTTAGTTTATCTACATTCATTGAATTCCTGAGAAATACACTGAGCCTATCTTCTTTCCAATTGATTTACAACTTGTTTACTTTACGCACTCGCATTTAATTACATTGTTTGGTTTAGTTTAATTCGAATCTATATAATCTATTGCGTGATATCTAGAGTTCTTGTGTTCGACCCCTACATATACTACAACAACTGCTTTAGTACTTATAGGGTATTAATTTGAGCATATCAAATTTTGCGCCGTTGCCGGGGACTCTAATTTCACCATTAGATTTTAGCTAAGAATTTCGTCTAAATCGTCGGTATCAATCGATACCCAACTGGTGTCGGTCGATACTCGTCGTAATTTTTTTAATTTTTTGTTACTTACGTGCTTTGACTTTTGTGTTTCAGGTGTATGCCTAATCGCGAAACCAAGAGAAACAAGAGCACGCAGCTAGTTAATCTTTCCAACGAGGAACTAGCACTTTTGGAACGCACAAAAAGGAGAACAAAGAGGCCATCAGAGATGAACAATCCAGTGGTTTTGATTCTGGATGAGGCTGGTACTTTCAGAGACCGAGAAGGTCATTTGTGCAATGAGAGGGGGCAACGACTTGATGGAGATGGAAACATCATTGTCCCTCCAGCTGTTGTGAATGTTGGGAATGATGTGGTTAATCGTGCTAGGACGCTTGGAGAGTACAACAGACCCGATCAGTTCTATGCCAATCGGTCTGCGATTCGTATTCCCACTTTTCAGAGGAATGACTTTGAGCTGAAGCCTGCATACTACACACTTGTAGGCCAACATCCTTTTCATGGTCTTCCTCATGAGCATCCCATGGATCACATCGAGAGGTTCGAGGATTTGGTCACTAGCATCAAGTACAATGGAGTGCCCAATGAGTTTCTTTTCTGTAAGCTTTTCCCATACTCTCTTGGTGGGGATGCAGCTTACTGGCTGAAGCAGGTGCCTCCGAGACGAAGAACGCGTTTCTGAACAACTTCTATGATGATGCAAGATCCGAGGAGCTGAGGAACCAGATCTCTCAATTTTCTCAGGGAGCGACAAAGGCTTTTAAAGCCGCTTGGGCGAGGTTCAGATCATATCAGAGAGATTGTCCACACCATGGGTTTACTCAGGTTCAGTTGCTGGGTATTTTCTTCAGAGGAATCGATTGGAGGTATCAGATGGCTCTGGATGCTGCGAGTAATGAGAATTTCAACACCAGGTATCCCGAAGATGCTTATGTGCTGATTGAGAACTTGGCATCTAGCAATAGCACCAAGAATGCAGATTTTGAGCGGAAGAGGCTGAATGGGAATTTGGATGGATTGCAGATTGCTGAGGTTCAAGCTAAGCTGGATTCAGTGCACAATCTTTTGATGGGACAGACGAAGAAAGCTGTTCACTTTGCTGATGAGGATGAAGTGAAAAGTGTTAACTACATTGGTGATATTGGATTTCAAAGTCAAAGGTATCAATACCTACGTCACCCACCCAAAACTCCTGAAAGCAAGATTGAATCTATGCTTGAACAGATTCTTGAGGGACAGCAGAAGATGACATTGGATTTTAATGGGAAGATGGATGCTATGTACACAAACCTAAATTGAAAGATTGAAGCTCTTAGCATTCATCAGAAGAGGCTGGAAACTCAGGTCGCTCAGACTGCAGCAACTGTCAAGGGAAAGATGGTTCATGCACAGAATGAACACGTCAATGCAATCACCTTAAGAAGTAATGAAGAGGTCGATCCAGAAGTGAAAAGTGCCCTAACTGCAAAGAATCTCGTCGATTTTGCTGAACATGACGACGATGAGGCTCCCGAAATCGCCCCAGTAACGATCGATACCACCCAGCATCGGTCGATACCCGTCCAAGGATCTGCCAAGGACGTTTCGAAGCAGCAAGAATCGATCGACACCACCCAGTGTCGATCGACACCAGTGTAGATACTTTCACGGGACATCTCAAAACCCCGTGTATCGAGCGACACCACTACATGTGTCGATCGACACCAACCTGAAGAGACGACACATAAGCCCTGTATCGATCGACACCCCTCGCAGACTGAGCCATAAACTGTGAAAACACCCAAGATTGTCGAGGAAAGGGTTTACAAGCCTAAGGTACCATACCCTCGACCACCTAGACATCTCATGAACCCTATTACTGCGGAGAAGTTGCTCGCTTTTGAGAAGATGGTCAGGAGGATTCCCCACACTATATCTTTTGAAGAAGCTTTTGAAAACCGTCCTTTGGAGTGTTACTTCCAAAATTGCAGAGAAACTGAGGAAGACATCAAGGCACTCTTTATCAAAGCCAGAAGTACACCACCTCCGATGAAACAGCTGATTAAGAGGGAAGACCCAGGAATATTCTCAGTTCCATGCTCTATCTCTGGAGTTAAATTCAACTCGGGGGCTAGCGTCAATGTCATGTCAAGGGCAATTGCAGAGAGATTGGAAGCCAATATTCGATCTCCCAAGACATCTCTCACATTCGCGAACTGTTCCACCTCACTTCCATATGGTACAATCCTTGATTTGATGGTTGAAGTAGGAGATTGTCTGGTTCCTACTGATTTTCAGGTTGTGGAGATGAGTGCAAAATCTAGTACGCAGTTGATTCTTGGAAGACCATTTATGGCTACGGTTGGTGCTATTATGGACACACCCAGCAAGAGAATCTCGTTCTCATACATTGACAAGGGGGTGTACTACAAAGCCATTCCTACTAGAGGAGCTACCACGCATGTCTCTTGCATCGCTGTTGTCACAAGAGAGACGTTGGTAGCTGATCCTTTGGAAGAACCTTCTGACGTGCCAACTGTCATGGAAATTCTAGATAGTCCTTCTGTCATCACCCAGAAAGACGTCAAAACAGCTAAAGCAAAAAAGAAGGTAAAGAGCAAAGCAGTAAAAGTTGCTCCCTCTATGACTTTAATCCCTCAGAAGTGTGATAGGGATTCGATTGAGTACAAGGTGAAGTGCAAAGGAACCTCAAAACCATTCTCCAAGGCTAGAGTCATTCTTACTCCGGAGCTGAAAGAGAAAGGAAAAGAGGTTATAGAAAGCATGTTGAGTAGAACTCTGAGTCTGCAAGTGTCTAGTTGTCAAACTTGCATGGGAGTGCGTTCTCACCCTCGCTCTGACTAATCACCTGAGCAAAGTCAAGCTCGTGACGTTAAACAAGCGCTTGGTGGGAGGCAACCCACTGGTAAGTTTGTACATAAGTTTTTCTATTATTTTTGTTTTTGGTTTTTGGTTTTTGGTTTTGTGTTTCACGTGAAGAAGCATATTCAAAAGAGCAGTATCGATCGACACCCACCCGGTATCGATCGACACCATCCACACGACAAAGGAGCTGGGTATTTCTTAAGGGACCGTGAGCAATAGATCGATCGATGTCAAATTTACATCGACCAATATCCCTTGTATCGATCGATACCAACATGGTATCGGTCGATACCCGCCACCCAGGTACGCCTCCTTCGATTTTCACCAATCCATTCAACTCTTCTGTTTTCTTTTACTGACTTTAGACTAGATAACATTGGGGACAGTGTTGTTTAAGTCTGGGGGAGGTAGTTGCTGACATTGTGTTTGTTTTTCTTAGAGTCAGTCATTTTGTGTCAAATTTGTTTTATTGAGTCAAAATTTTGTTGGAGATTATGATCGTGTTCTTGACTCTTTTGTTCTGACTTTGCTTCTAAGTGACCACTGTTACAAAATCAGTTACAGATCGACTCATGAAAAATCCAAAGGCTGACCAGTTAACTAGAAGACACACATGTTTCCAGCAGAGTTCTTTTAAAGCCTGAGCCAAATTTTTGCACTTCATCGATGTAGTTAGTATTCATAGAGCTTGATTCCTCATTCATAGCTGACAAAGGAACCCATGTTTTTAAAAGTAATAGTATCTCTCTCCCCTATTATAAGTTAATAAATAAGTGCATGAAAATATGAGATGATTTTCTCCTAAGTAGAGGGTTAGGAAAATTTCGAGCGATCCCATTATTCTACTTGTGAAGGAATGATCACACAAAGGTTGGAAGCGAGGCTAGGATTTTCCTATGATGCCATTATTCGCCTACACCTTTGATACATTGAGAGGGAAGAACCGAGGATTCGGTGGCAAACACCATCAATACTCGCGTTTCAGACCTTAATGTGTATATGCGAATCTAAACCTAAAAAAAAAAAGAATATGATAAGAAATAAGTCTGGGGAGAGGAAAAGTGATACAAAAAGTGTGAAATCGGGTGGTTCCTTGTCATGATATTGTATGAGAAAGAATCTAGAAGGTTCTTGGTATTAATCACAGAGATGAAATTGGTGATGATGGGTTTAATTGAATGAAGCTGCGAAATAATGTGTAGTCGGGGAAAGCTGCGAATGCCTAAGGAGAAGTACATGGTGGTTAGTCTTGGAACTGGTTAGGTGACATTTGGGTGCTTGGGAAAATGGTCATTGCAATGTTTCATGAACAGGTGAGTCTCCGAGTTTTCAAACCTCTTTCTCTGGTTTAGTCTTCTATTTGCTTGAGGGCAAGCAAAAGCTAAGACTGGGGGAGTTGATATATCATGGTTTTTACCCCTTTTAAGCCATGATATAAGTCCGTTTTATAGAGTCTTTCTACTATTTTGTAGTGTTTTAGAGTCTTTTACAGGTTGTAGCACGTTTGGAGCATAATTGGAGATATTGGAGCTTTCTTGAGCATTTTGGAGCAAAACAGAGTTCGTGTAGCTGAGTACCCGATTTGAAGCCTCAGTATCGGTCGATACTCACTGCAGCAAGACACGAGTCGCGACTTTTATGAAGAGTTGAAGAATTGCAAAATTGTCCAGAAGACTTTATTATTTACAATTTAGCCCAAAACGTGTTTTAGGAGTTCAAGTTAGGTTTTTAAGCCACTTTGGCTAAAACACTTGACTACTCTTTATTCTACTCTGGTATTTTGGTTGAGAGAGATTTTGAGGGAGACAAGTCAGAACGCTGTTCATCTAAGAAAAGATTTTGAACCCTTGTTTTACTCTCTTCTATTTATTTGATTTGATGATCTATTCAATCATGTTGCTTGTTTCAATCTCCATGTCTGAGTAGATCCCTTGTTAGGTTCAGGGTTCTCATAAGGATTTTCTCTGAATGTTAGGTTAATTAGGATTCACCATCTGAATTAGTTCTTCACCATAGGTTGCTCTCATAGCTAATTCTAGGTTGACGAATCTGGAACATAGATCTTAGGATAATTGATTAGGCACGAGAGTGCGATTAATTACCTGATAGAACTTAGGGTGAGCAAAATAACTATTCGCAAAGAGATTTGGTTTAGTTGTTTTGTGAACAAATCAAACTTGAACTAAAAGCTGGTTTAGACTTTAGGATTCGCAAAGATTTGGAATTCTAGGATTTAGACTTAGATAGTTTTCGCAACGAGAGTCGGTTAGCTATACTTTAGTGATTTGAGTTCAAGAACCGCGCTAAATCTGAATCCTGTTAGTTAGTTTATCTACATTCATTGAATTCCTGAGAAATACCCTGAGCCTATCTTCTTTCCAATTGATTTACAACTTGTTTACTTTATGCACTCGCATTTAATTACATCGTTTGGTTTAGCTTAATTCGAATCTATATAATCTATTGCGTGATATCTAGAGTTCTTGTGTTCGACTCCTACATATACTACAACAACTGCTTTAGTACTTATAGGGTATTAATTTGAGCATATCACTACACCCAAAGCAATTGCTCTAGATATGCCCGTAAGGATTGAAGATTGCATAGCTCCCGTCGATTTCGACATTGTGCAAACAACAAAAGGCGATGCAACA
Organism: Eutrema heterophyllum; assembly: GCA_002933915.1. NCBI lineage: Eukaryota > Viridiplantae > Streptophyta > Magnoliopsida > Brassicales > Brassicaceae > Eutrema > Eutrema heterophyllum. The sequence goes on from PKMM01018581.1 coordinate 51,306, forward strand.
CCGATAATCTTAGGATGGCCTTTCTTGTCAACCGTTGGAGCCATCATGGATTGGCCCAATCGACGTGTTTCCTTCGTCAACGTCAACAAAAATGTGTTCTACAATGCTGTCCCGCTCAAGTTCAAGAAAATCGGATATCCCGATTCGAGAGACCCCGATCCCGACTAACAATGTAGTGATGATTCGCATGACGAAGAAACCCGAAGGAGATCAAAGAAGACATGTCGTAAGACATTGTCCTTCTATGACTAAGCTCACCTAACTACCAACGTCGAGCTAAACGACTTTAAACAAAAACGCGCAATGGGAGGCAACCCATTTTTAGGTACGTTTTTCTTTCTTTTTTCTATTAACGTTTTCTTTTTCTTATTTTCAGCTATCTAGAAAACCAAAAAACCCAAAAAAATCAAAAAACCGAGAAGACAAAAAGAAGGAATCATGGTTTGAAGTTGCTCGGTCCAGCACGAACCATGAGGAAGGACTTGACCGCAAAAGAAGTCGTTGACCGCGGGTGCAACACCCCGAGCCGTGGCCAGCCCTCTATTTGCCGCGGTTGGGCACACTCGACCCGCGGCGAAGCTCCATGTGACCGCGGGTGCACCCCAAGCCGCCGCCACCCCCTGATAATCTTGATCGACTCCGTTTGGTCCCCGATCGGTTCCAAACCAATCCCCAAATCATCCCCACATCCATTCAATTCACCACAACATCATTTTCCGTTCCCCAATCACCACCATCCCATTCCCAAATCCATTCCCCAACCGCATCCAGGTAAGTTTTCTTTTTCCTTAGACTTTTTCAATTATTACATCCATCTATTTATTCGTCCTTACTCGATTTATTTCACTGAGGACAGTGTGATTTAAGTCTGGGGGAGGATTCCATCCCTTACTAATCATTGTTTCTTTCATGAGTCTTTGCATTTCGCATTTTTCAAAGCTTTCTTTAAATTTTTTAAGTTTTTCAATAAAGTAGGAATACATTTTGAGGGAATAATGAAAGAAATCCATGACGATAACCGACCAATGTGCTTCTACGCTATTTCGTAGTAACATGCTCTTTCGTAATTTGGTTCTAGACTAGGCGGTAGCAAGAGTTTTTGTTAATGCGAAATCCCCAGAGGAATTTAAATCGTAGAGATTCTTTAGGATGGAATATACTAACTCTATTATACTTGGACTTTAATCTTGACTTAATTTTCTCATCAAAGGTTTAGGCAAAGATAACGAATTATACATTCATGACGATTTACCAACCGAAACTTAACCATTGTTCAAACCTCATGCAACTCTCTTTGTGTCTTATGTGCATATATGTGCAAAAACGCCGGAGAGGGAGGAACGACACAGTTTTCAATCACTAAAGACGAAGACATTACGCGATCGGTGGAAGTGAATTCAACAAATATAAGAGCTTGGTTATGCCTTGGAAAAACTCAAGATCATGTAAATTTTCGTGCCCCTAAGACTCTATCTCAATAAAAGGCGTTTCCCCCTTTCGAACAAAACAAAAAAAAAACAAATCGAAAGGGGAAGGAAATAAAAGCTTAAAAAGAGTCTAGGTTGGTCGAAATACTTATGAGGCAATCTATGGTTCGATTATATAAAGTCTGTCATTCCGAGCCCACAGAAAATTCTAAGTCTGGGGGAATCACAGAAAACTTCTGTTTTTGGAGAAAGGAGGAAGTGCAACATTTTTACGCAAGAAGAAGTGACTGGAAACTGTGGACGTCAACAGCTCCATCGTCTCTTGCTGTTTTGCATAATATCTCGCACCCTCTGGTGAAATTACGGTAACCCAAAACACTTTTAACCTCACCTCTAAATGCCTTTAATACATAGCCTCGATTATCTTGGTTTAATCCTTTTGATGAGAAGTTCACGATTGCACTTAATGAATTTAGAGAGCTAGTTGACCTGATATTTTGGATTTTGAAAGTTTATATTTCGTATGACGGACACCGTGGACTAGTGTTACGGAAACTTCTAGTGAAAATTTTCTAAGCTAGGTTGTGTTTGATGTAGTTCGATGGTTATGGTTTAGAAAGACGGTCTCCGAGATTTCTAGTTCCCTATGATTTTTGTTTGATCGTTTCCAAGCTTAAGCTTTGTATTGTTTGAGGACAAACAAAGTTTAAGTCTGGGGGTGTAATAACACCGTATTTTTACCCGTTTTACTATTTATTTAAGAACGCTTTAATAAGTGTTTCATTCGCTTTTCTAAGCTTTTATTATGGTTTTCGCATATTCATAGTGTCAAGACTCTTTTCAGGTTACTTAGGCAAAAGCATTGCAAATTAAAGAAAAACCAGATTTTCGGCTCATAGTCAAACCTTCAGAAGTTCAATTTCCAAAGAGGTTCTTCTCACCATCCGATCCAGCCCAATTTTGGAGATATTCAAGAAGGACCAGCTACCTTTCCATTCCAACAGACTTTAGGACGATCCAACGGTTCAATCAAAAGATACATCAAGATCAAGACGTCCTAGTTGGCCACTCCCAGAAGCATCCAAGCCGCGGCAAAGACGCAATTCACCGCGGCCAGGAAGCCTCCACCCGCGGCCAAGAGAAGGTTCGCCACGGCCATCCCCAGTGGACCCAAGGCCAAGCCATTTTTGCCCGTAAGCCCAATATGCGTAGCCCGTTCAATTCCCGTCACTGAAAACCCTAAGGACCGACGAAAGCAGAAGAGAAGATCTATAAATATGCCTTTTAGAATACCTAATTTCGTGTGCTTGCTTTTACACGATTTTTAGTTTAGCTTTGTTCTTACTTTTACTCTTAAACTCTTGTTCTTTACTTTTCCAGATTGGTGAAGAGGTTTCTCACCGAACTTAGTTCTTTAACTCGTGAGGCTCCTTCATCAATCTCTTGTAATTTCATTTTATTATGATTTTCATTTCATCTATGTTTGAGTAGTTTCATTATTGGGTTTAAATGATTTATCAACGGGGAATTCTATGTTTGATAAGGATTTCACGAGATAAAACCCTAGCCGATTTCTAGAGCTCTTTCTTATGGATAAGTTGTTAATGCTAAATCTAGTGTCATGAACTAGAGGTGATTCATAGGTGTTAAGTACCACTAATAGTTCTTGATCTAAAAACACCCAATTCGTTCATCCATAAGAGCGTGTACGTCCTAAGATCTTGAAAGTATACTTACGGAGTGTCGTGAATTAAGAAGAACCAGTGCGAACATCACGATCTTCCGCGCGGCCAGAGACGAAAGCTACTGGTCGAGTGTATAGATTGTTGGTGCGTAGGATGTACGAAAGTAGGCTACGCGGTTTATTCAGTTCAGTTCGTGGAGTTGAAATCTAAAAAAAGTTACTAAGAGCTTAGGGACTGTGATTGAATCGAGCATACCCTTAGATAATCATGTTGACCCAACACTGTGTTATCATCAATTTCTTGACGCATTCGCTCAACGGCCATACGCATCTCATAGAAAGATGCAGCACCATAACAATGGCCTTTGAAAGCGCCGTGAATCGAACCTCTCTGTTCATCTAGTCGGAGCTCTACTCTTGTAAACTGCTCTTCGATTGCATGATCCCACCACTTAAATAGGTGCTCTCCACCAAGATAGGCATAATAATTCACACAATTATGTAACAAAAAATTAAAAACACATTCAGCATCGCTAGATATACTTACGTCACTCACTGGGCAATGGTAGTATCTTCTTCCTTCATCCCCCGGAGTTTTAGCCACCTCGACTGTCATTTGTTTACTGCACCAATACTTTGAAGGAATACCGAAATTAGCGTCCTCTGTTATGCAAAGATCCTCGTAACTTGCTTATGAGGAAGAACTCTAACTGGCACTGATTGGCATGTCACTGTAAAGGAAAAAAACATAAATAGTTATACAGACATGTTCTTAGTAGTACCTAGTTAAACCAAGTTGTACAAATCCAAAATAATTCATGAAATGATAAACCCAGAAATCGAAACACTAGCTCCTTCCTAAACCAAGCAATCGCTAATACCTCATACCATAGACCCAGAAATCGCGAATTCCTATTCCCACAAACCCAGAAATCGAAAATCCTGGCTCTATAGAGAAACCCAGAAATCGCGAAATCCTCTATAGAGAAAGGTGAAATTACAAACTTAAAAGCAAGCCAAGGAGAAATCAAGACTTACCTTTGTCGATTGTTGAATTCCACCTTCCAAATCCAGAAATTTTAGAACTTTTCCTCTTTTCTCTCAAACCCTAGAAATCGCTCTCCTCTCTCTCTCTCTCTCTAAATGGAAGAAACGAAAATGGTGAGAAATGAGAGTGTGTCGACAAAAGTAAAAGAAAAAGGAGGTTGCCAAAATTAAAAAGAAAATGAACCAATTGGGGAAAAGAAAGAATATTTTAAATATTAAAAGTATTAAAATCATCCCCACGTGTGTTATAGTATACCTTTGGCGGCTATATATTTATTAAAGTTGGTGTGGTTTAATGATAGTTGTCCCCTAGATGTACAATTGTACACCAAACATCGTAGTTGTACTTTTGGCGATATTTGCGTATTTTAAGTTGGACCTTAATATAAATGATTATATTGTAGTTGTCCACGTGATTTCCCACAGTTATGTACCATTTAGGAGGTTTTCATAAGACAATTTGCACGAAATCGTATTTTTCACATGTTTTTCATCATAAGAGTTGAATATTAATAAAGTCTTCCACTATAAGGAGTACTTCATGTGAGAACAAGCATATGTATTAAAAAAATGTTTAATTCATTTTTTATTGATTAATAATAGTTTCTTTATGTATTACGAATCCTTTTACACCTTAATTTACCATTTTTAATATTAGTTGGATATTATATTAATAATTTTGATTGTATAATTATTTTGTTCGTAGTTGTACTAGTTGAACCCGGTTGTACAAATCCGAGAAATACAGCAACATACATGTTCTTATTTGTACTTAGTTGAACCTGGTTGTACAAATCCGAGAAATACTGATACATACATGTTCTTAGTTGTACTAGTTGAACCCGGTTGTAGAAATCCGAGAAATACAGCAATAGACATGTTCTTAGTAGTACTTAGTTAAACCTGGTTGTACAAATCCGAGAATTACAAAGAAGAAATACAACAACGAAAATATGTTTACTCATCAGGACTTTCAGGCTGCAACCACCTCTCCAAGTTAATGCCAGAGACAGACTTGTTTCTCCTCTTTCAGCTACCTTCTCCGGTAGATGGAAACCGCGTTTCCTGATTTCTTCCTGATCTCTTGATGTATTGCGGCGGTAAGGCGAACACTTCTTCAATTTCAGCAGGAACCATCCACTTAGACTCATGCGGGACGACATAAATCGTTCTGTAATATGGCAACACCCATGTATCAATCAAGTAATATTGGGAACATAGATCATAGATTTGGATATTCGCGGTTCTCCCATCCTTCCTCATGAGGTTTCTCGTTGCGGCTATTGCATGGACACACGGATACTTGTTGATTTTCAGTGTGGTTTCACCAAGTCAATTAATAATTAAAATGCACACTATACCGCAATCATAACGGTTGTCGATTGTAGCATTTTAGGATCGAATCCACAAAGATCAATGTTACGACTATGAGAATGCAGGATGAAATTTAAGCTAAGAGGAATGACAGGTTTTTTTTTTTGGGTTTTACAGTTTCGAAACTAAGAACGATAACTAAAACGGTGCAAATTCAAATAGAGAAAACGTTAAGCCTCGGGTGACGTTGCGGGAAATCACGAATAACGGTTAATGTATCTTAAACGGGGGTTAGCATTAAGAAACGTCTAGAACTCAAACCTAATAATAGATTAACCTCCTCCCGGAGTATTAATCCCTATGCTTTAAAACTATGAAGACTAACTCCCGTTGAATTCAAATGTTCTAAGCATGCTTTTCTAGTTCGATTTGATAGGTTCACAAGAACGCCGTTAGTAGCCACTCTCCCCCAGACTTACTTCACACCGTCTCGGTGTGAGAATAAATCGTGGAGAAAAGTAAAAACGTACGTAAAAGCAAGAAAATAAAAATGGATAAGACAGTGGATAGAGTGAATACGCTGCTCAGCAAGGTGGGGCGTCCGGACTGACGCTCCCGCTTGGGCCAGTCCGTCGCCTACGTCGAGCAACGCTCGCATCAGGGTCGGATAACTCCCTAGTATCAGCGTTCTCCGAGGTCCCGTGTCCAGCAACGACGGGGTCATCGTCCTCGGCTCTGTCAGCACTCGCGGTTGGCTCCGCGCGGAAACAAGGAGGTGGTCGTGGGCATCTGATCTTTGCTAAAGCCCCCCAAATTCGCTGCATCATGCCGTGGTTCTTCTTTTGTGTCTCCACCATCCATGCTCTGTACTCTCCTTCAGAAGCATCTGCAGATAGAGGTGGAAAATCGTACTCACCATAGTACTCCGGAAGGAGCATCTCGATCGGGTCCTGAGACTGCGATGTCTGCCCATGCTCCTGAGTGAAGAAGTCTGGCACGGGATCGTCCTCTAGGGGATGCTGTGGGGCGCTGGAGGTCCCTCCTCTGCGTCTCGTGGTGGTAGCTGTATCCGTGCGTAGACGCTCTGGCGGGGGCAAGAACTCGATGTTGCCCGGACTGTTCACCGCAGTGATATCGGGCTGTGGAAGTTCGCAGTGCTGGACCCGTCTCTGTAGGTCCGTGAACTCGTATAAGTACCCGGTCCTAAGGATGTGGCAAGCCGTCAGATGCTTCTTGTCGATGTAACCAATCCGTGCTTTGCACTCACGTCCGGTGAAGTCAATCCCGTGGTGCATGAATAAAGGAGTAAGCAAACTCCCAATATTCTCCTTCTGTTTCTGGTTCCCTAAGAACTGAATCTTCTTTGCCACCAAAGTCCGAGCGAATACCAGGCCCAAGTTCACATCGTACGATGGAATTGATAGACGTCTGACAAATATTCCCCAATCCCGTAATGTAGCAAGAGTAACTCGTCAGTACGTACTGCGCTGGGCTCTATCTTCGCAAACAGAATGTTGCTGATGATCTTGCTACCACGCGAATGGCTGGGTTCCGAATCAAGGCTTGCTTCGCCGCTCTAGACTGGAAAGTACCTGAAGCAATGTGGTTCCAAAGTTCCCGCTGGTTTGGGAAGTTTTCGGGAAAGTGAGGGCCTGTCTTTTGATGGTCGAACCCGTAGATCTTGCAGAATTCCCTGATCGATATCTCGTATAACAACCCGCTGAAGTATGTCAATATTGCCCCATCTACTCGTTCGTACTTCGGGTTGGCGAATGTGAGTCTGGCAGAGGCTAGGAATTGCCGCACCAAATAAGGATAGACCGGGTATTCCTTCGTGGCAATATGACCAAACCCAATCTTCTCCAGAATCGTCTCCACGTCTTGGCGAATTCCCATTGCATCCAAAGTTGCAGGGCATATGATCTTCGTAGGTTCCATCCCGACGCTAAGGAATCTGTTGTAGAACAGCGAATCGAACTCATCCCAAGCATCTCCAGCTTTCCTTTCCTGATACCGTGTGTTCTTGGCAAGATCGTCTGGTTGAATGCCTTTGATCAAGGTGAGATAGGTACTCTCGAACCGGGCGCCTTCCCGTCGAGGCCATGGCGGTGCGGTTAAAGGAGCTGTTCCCAAGCCAGAGGCTGCATTTGTATTAACCCGGCGTTGCTTAGGTTCCTTCTGTTTCTTTGCCAGCTCTTTACCTTTTGATTGAGGCATTGTCTGCAAAACAAACAACATATACCTTTAAGAGATTTGCACAAAAATACGTTAAACGTTCTAAAGACGGGATTTATCAAAATGATGAATCGTGCAATTTAAACGCTCAATCAAGTTAATATTCCATCAAAAACCTTAAACACACCACAATCTCCATCTAAAACTTCTAATAATCCCAATTTCTACCAATTTCACAAATTTCTCAAAATTCCCACAATCCACAATTCAATCCAAGAACACAAATATTAGGTGTTTCCAAGCAATGCCCAACTCAAAATCGGTTCATAGCATATGTATAAGGCATAGAACAATCCAAGAACAAGCTATAGATAGACAGAAAGAGCTCAAAATATCGAGTGGGATAGACCCAAAAATCGTTCAAATCCGTTGAGAAACAAAGAAGTTATGGAGATTTAAAGTTGAAAACCCAAAATCCCTCAAGAACACTTTGTCTCGAAAATTTTGAGAGAAAAACAGATGTTTGATCGATTTTGATGAGAGAAGGAAGGAAGAGAGTGTGTTTTTCGGTTTGATTTTAATGAAAGAAACCGGTTTTAACCAAAAACAATTGAACAGGACTTACCTGAGTCTGGATCGATCGATCCATGTAGGAGGATCGATCGATCCAGCTTACCTTTGCGCTTGGATCGAGCAGCGTGGATCGATCCCGTGGTGCTGGGTCGGTCCCCAAAAATGCCGATTAAGTGGATCGATCGATCCACCCCTTGGATCGATCGATCCCGACCCCAGTCCTTTTTTTTATGGGTCCTTTTTTTATGGATCCCGACCCCTTGGGTCCTTTTTTTTTAGAAAACTTAAAAATGGAAATTCAAAACTCAAAATTAGAAAAATTAGTGAAAATCAAATGGGAAAAGAAAATTATATACACTTACCGGTGGGTTGCCTCCCACCAAGCGCTCGTTTTTAGTCATTAGCTTGACTCCGGAGCCGTTTAGGCGAGAGGAGGATCACCGAGAGGAACGGTGAATCCCGCAGTGATTCTGTTGTCGGCGAGATATGGCTTAAGACGCTGACCATTGACAACGAATTCGCCTCCTTGGCGGTTACGCAACACTACTGCTCCGTAAGGACGGACGTCCTTAACCGTAAAAGGGCCTGACCATCTTGATTTTAGCTTTCCCGGAAAAAGTCTCAAGCGAGAGTTGAAGAGTAGCACCTGATCGTTGGCGGAGAAATTCTTCAGGATAATCTTCTTGTCATGAATAGCTTTCGTTCGTTCTTTGTAGATCTTGGAATTCTCATACGCCGTTTGACGGATCTCGTCCAACTCGTTGAGCTGAATCAACCTTCTCTCGGATGCGGCTTTGATGTCAAAATTTAGCAATTTCACTGCCCACGCCGCCTTGTACTCGAGTTCCACTGGAAGGTGACACGGTTTACCGTAGACAAGATGAAATGGGGTCGTGCCAAGAGGTGTCTTGTAGGCGGTTCTGTACGCCCATAGTGCATCATCAAGCTTCACGGCCCAATCTTTTCGTGTGATGTTCACCGTCTTCTGAAGAATGCTCTTTATCTCTCGGTTGGATATTTCAACTTGCCCGCTCGTCTGAGGGTGATAAGGAGTGGCTACCTTATGCGTAACACCATTCTTCCGCAAGAGTTTCTCGAATAGTTTGTTGATGAAATGCGATCCTCCATCGCTTATCACGATTCGCGGAACTCCAAATCTCGGGAAAATGACAGATTTGAACATCTTGAGGACCACCTTGGAGTCGTTAGTCGGGCTCGCCATTGCTTCGATCCACTTGGATACGTAGTCCACAGCAACAAAGATGTACTTATTCCCGAAAGAAGATGGAAAAGGACCCATGAAGTCGATTCCCCAACAGTCAAACACCTCAACTTCGAGAATAAAATTTTGAGGCATTTCGTTTCTTTTGCTGATGTTTCCTTGACGTTGACAGACGTCACACTTGGAAACAAAAGCGTGAGCATCACGGAACATGGTCGGCCACCAGAAACCGGCCTGCAACACCTTAGATACGGTCTTGAAGGTAGCAAAATGTCTCGCATAGTTCGACCCGTGGCAATGAAATAGGATTCCCGCGATTTCTTCCTCCGAGACACAACGTCTATAGAGACCGTCGGAACAATGCCTGTATAGGTACGGTTCATCCCAAAAGTAATATCTGATGTCCCGCATAAATTTCTTCTTTTTGTATCCCGCAAAACCGTCCGGCTCCACTTCCGCAGCAAGGAAATCGGCAATTTCGCCAAACCATGGGATTTCGGGAATTTTACCGGCCCGAACGAACAATGAACCATCCCGCAAAACCTCGACCGCATATACATTCTCCTCGGGGAGGTAGTCATTGATGGGAACCTCCTCGTCTATGCGCATTCTTGATAAATGATCGGCAACTCCATTCTCGATCCCCTTTGTCTCTAATTTCGAGATCAAATTCTTACAACAACAGCATCCATCGCAACAACCTCGGCTTTGAATCCTTCTTGCTAAGTAGGTACCTCAATGCAGCATGGTCAGTATGAACTAAGACTTTAGAGCCCACCAGATACGTCCTGAATTTGTCAAATGCGTACACGACCGCGAGAAACTCTTTCTCCGTTGTACCGTATTTGCATTGGGCGTCATCAAGAGTTCTGCTGGCGTAATAGATGACGTGCACCCTTTTGTCTTTTCGCTGTCCCAAAACAGCGCCCACTGCGTAGTCACTGGCGTCACACATCACCTCGAAAGGCAACTCCCAGTCTGGCGGTTGTACAATAGGTGCGCTAACAAGTGCTCCTTTAATCATGTGAAAGGCCGCCAAACACTCATCATTGAAATCGAACTTCACATCTTTGCACAGCAGCTGTGTCAACGGTCTAGCAATCTTCGAGAAGTCCTTGATGAAACGCCTATAGAAACCAGCGTGTCCAAGGAAACTCCTAATGCCTTTGACAGAAGTTGGTGGTTGTAAACTCGTCATCACCTCTATTTTGGCCTTGTCAACCTCGATCCCCTTCTCCGAAATTCTGTGGCCCAAAACGATCCCATCCTTTACCATGAAGTGGCACTTCTCCCAGTTTAGAACCAAATGTTTCTCCTCGCATCTCTTTAGTACCCTGCACAAATTAGAAAGACATTCAGCAAAGGATGGTCCGTAGACTGAGAAATCGTCCATAAAAACCTCCATTATGTCCTCAATCATGTCGGTGAAGATTGACATCATGCAGCGTTGAAACGTGGCTGGCGCATTACACAAACCAAATGGCATTCTGCGATAAGCATAAGTGCCATAAGGACATGTGAATGTGGTCTTCTCCTGGTCATCGGGATGAATTGGAATCTGAAAGAAACCAGAATAACCGTCTAGAAAACAGTAGTAAGGGTGGTTAGCCAATCTCTCAAGCATTTGATCGATAAAGGGTAGAGGAAAATGATCTTTTCGAGTTGCAGCATTCAATTTCCTATAATCGATGCACATTCTATGACCAGTGACAGTTCTAGTCGGGATTAACTCATTCCTATCGTTTTCAACTACTGTCAAACCGCTTTTCTTAGGCACTACATGTACCGGACTCACCCATGTACTATCAGATATAGCATATATGATACCAGCCTCTAGAAGTTTCATTATCTCTTTCTTCACAACATCTTTCAGATTCGGGTTTAACCGTCTCTGATGTTCTACAGAAGTCATCGATTCATCTTCTAGATGTATCCTATGCATACAAAGGTCTGGTGAGATTCCCGTAATGTCATCTAGTGAATAGCCTAGTGCTCTACGATATTTCCTCAATTCACACAAGAGTAAGGCAGTCTCTACGTTGTTCAGTTCAGCGTTGATGATGACAGGGTACGTGTAGTTAGGACCAAGAAACGCGTACCTTAGCCCAGTGGGAAGCGGTTTGAGCTCGAGTTTTGGAGCTTTGAGTTCGCTCCATGGATTGTCAATAGGTACGGGAGACTCAGCAATTGGCGATTGCTCCTCATTTTCGTCAAGTGCGACAAATGCTACCATTTTCTCCATCATCTTGCTGGAATCCAGCATCTTTGCATAACCCGTTGTGTCCTCGCTCAAGTACCCAAATTCTCCCTCGGACTGTGTCAAAGCGATCTCGAGAGGATCATTCACCAGCATCTCATCTGCTACCCCTTCGGTGGCTTCGGTAACGCAGTCAATCCAAAACGTCTGTCCATCGATGATTGGCTTTTTCAGCATCCTATCCACTTCGAACTTCATTATTAGATCTCCTAAATGAAGATCGATCTTGCCCTTTTGCACATCGATAATGGCTCCAGCTGTAGCCAAGAAAGGTCGTCCCAAGATGAGGGGATCCTTTGGCTCTGTTTCTAGCTCCAGAACCACAAAGTCCGCTGGTATATAGCCATCTCCAATCTTTACCGGCAAGTCCTCCAGAATACCGAGTGGAATCTTTACGGATCGATCAGCAAATACCAATGACACCCTGGCTGGTTTGAAGGACGTGAGACCAAGGCGCTTAGCAACGGAATAGGGCATGAGGTTTACGCTGGCACCCAAATCGCAGAGAGAATGCTCAAACGTTAGAGACCCAATCTGCACAGATAGTACGAATCTCCCCGGATCCTCAAGTTTTTCGGGCATCCTTCCTTGTAACACGGCACTGCACTCTTTAGTGATCATCATCACGCCTTCGTCACTTGTAATCTTGTTGGTGACCATGTCCTTCACATACTTTTTCAAGGCAGGAACCATCTGGACCGCATCGATAAAAGGAAGCCTCACCGAAAGCTCGTTCACTAGCGTTTTACACTTTGCTTGCTCAAGATCTCTTTGTGTCTTCTTCGGGCGCCTAGGGTAAGGAACCTTAGGTACATAGACACGTGCTGGGGGAGGTACAGGTGCCTCCTCGAGTTCTTGTGGTTTGGACGAGGAGCTTGCCTCATCAACTACGTCATTGTCTTTCACATTTACGGTCTCGGGAATCTTCTCTTTTCCCTTGGACTCAACCGCGGGTTCAATCTCTTTCCCACTCCTCAATGTGATTGCTTGAACGAACTCATTCTTCGGGTTTTGTTCCCCTTTTCCCGGAAGAACTCCACTAGGTCTCTTAATTGCTTCCGCCGTTTGAGCCACTTGAGTGTCAAGTTTCTTCACATGGGTTTGAATGGCCTCGAATTTGCTGTTGAGATCCTGATACATTCCATCCACCTTGACGTTAATCTCATTAGCCGTCTTTTGTTGATTGACCATCAATTGTTGCATCATCGCCTCAAGCTTAGACTCTTGACTGGGTTGAGGATTGTTGAATTGTTGTTTCTGCTGAAAACCGCCTTGGTTTTGGAAACTGTTCTGTCCTCGGTCTTGCCCGAACTGTTGTCTCGGCTGATAACCGCCTTGGTTAGGCACAAACTGTTTCTGCTGGAAACCGCCTTGCGCATATGGCTTCCGTTCTTGACCTTGCACCCCTTGTTGACCTTGGAAACCCTTAGAGAATATGCTCACGCCCTGATTTGGAACGGTCGGTTTTGGCTGAAAACCGGTTTGCTGCGGGTAAACTTGGTCTTCCGGGTTCTCAACGTTGGTGCTTCTGTATGAGAAATTAGGGTGATTTCTGTAATTCTGGTTGAAGCCTTTGTTGAAGAACCCCTGATTCTGTACGTAGTTCACCTCATCTTCGTACTCTTGTTCTTGCTCAGCACTCTCTTTATAGAGTCCTTCTTCTCTAGTCTCTTCACAAGAGTTGACAGCTTTTTGATTTCCTTTAAGTAGTGCTGCAATGCCATTGACCTTTGCGAAAAGCTCATCCATCCTTTGCGCTTCAACACCACTCACGCGCCTCGTTCTATCATACTCGGGATTGCGATGACTTGAGCTCGCAGAAAGATTTTCAATAAGCTCATAAGCTTCCTCCTTTGTCTTTGTCATGAAGTTACCATTGCTGGCCGCATTTAGACAATTCTTGGAGTCCCAATCCACTCCATCGTAGAAGATGTTCAGCACTTGTTCATCGGAATAGCCATGATGAGGGCATTCCCTTAGATATTCTCTAAATCGCTCCCATGCTTCATTGAAGGGCTCACCGCTGTTTTGCTGAAATTGGGTGATCTTGATTCTGAGGGAAGCGGTCTTGGATTTGGTGTAGAACTGATCCAAGAAAGCCGACCTTATTGCGTCCCAAGAAGTCAAAGAACCCGGCTCTAGAGATTTGAGCCATCTCGCTGCTCGATCAGCTAAGGAGAAGGAGAAAAGCTTGCACTTTAAATAGTCTGCAGGGACTCCATTTGAGCTTGTAGTGCTGCAAATCTCTTCGAACATTTCAATGTGATCCATGGGATTCTCCGAAGCTTTCCCATAGAAAAGATGTCTCTCGACAAGAGCAATGATCTGAGGTTTGATCTCGAAGTTCTGCCTCTGAATAGGCGGTGGACGAATAGCAGTTCTGTCCTGGTAGAATTGGTGCGGAGTATCAATACCCCCGATAGGTCTGCGTGGAGGCTGTCTTTGGTTCAACTGGTGTTGAGCAGCAGCAGCTTGCCTCCGAGCTTCAGCCCGTCTATGGACATCAGCAGCAGCAGCTGCTTGGTTTGCATTGGCGTTTAGGTCGCCATCACCATCATGAGCAAGAGGAGGAGGGTTCAAGAGGTTCCCTTCCTCGCCATACTCGTGATGTTCGTCTCCATCAACAGGCAGATTTTGATTGTCCGGTAAGTTCGCCATTTCTCTCCTTTGCAATCTAGCTCTGTTGTTTTCTCGTTCCACTCTTGCCAAATCTTCGTTGTTTAACTCAAGCAGATTTTCAGAGCCTTGGCTTCTGGTCATGTACCTGAGATGCACGGAAGAGAGCAACAATAAAACGAGTTAGTAACGACAAAAAGAAATTCTTAGTCTGAACTTTCGTCCAAGACTCATAGGCAACAATTGGTCCCCGGCAACGGCGCCAAAAACTTGATGTGGTCAGGTTTTAACCCTATATGTAACTACTGCAAGTGCACAGCAATACGAAGTAGTAATGTAGGGATCGAATCCACAAGGACCAAGCGTTACGACTATGAGAATGCAGGATGAAACTAAAGCTAAGACGAATGACAGAGTTTTGTTGGTTTTATGTTTTCGAAACTAAGAACGACAACTAAAACGATATAAGTTCAAATAAGGAAAGCGTTAAGCCTCGGGTGACGCTGCGGGAAATCACGAATAACGGTTAATGAACCTTAAACAGGGGTTTGCTTTAAGAATCGTCTAGAACTCAAACCTAATAATAGATTAACCTCCTCCCGGAGTATTAATCCCTATGCTTAAAACCATGAATACTAACTCCCGTTGAATTCAAATGTTATAAGCATGCTTTTCTAGTTCGATTTGATAGGTTCACAAGAACGCCTTAACATCAACTCCCGTTGGATAAGGACGTTTTGCTCATCTAGGATAATTCCGGCATCTAGACAAACACTCCCGTGCGCTAGATAACCTAAGATCGAGAACCAAGTGATCAATTTAATTCAAACAATAAGAACACCCTAGACGAAGAATCCACCGAATAAATCCCCGTTTAATCTATCCTAAACCATTAAATCATGAAATCCCTTAACACCCTTTGGCTTAACTAAGAAACTACTCACTCATAATTGCAGAACAAATACAGAGAAATGATGAAGAACACATGATTAACAAAATAGAAATAGAAGATATTAAGAAAACTTCTCCAATATGTAGGATCAAAGGGTTGCTTTCCAAGCTTACAAATCACCAAGATCAAAGAGAAGAGTCTACAATACAGAATGTATGTTACAACTGGGCTTAGACCCCTTATTTTTCAGAGTTTTTTGTCAAAAAGAGAGAGAAAATTAGGTGAAATAGTTCAAAACACGTTTTTACACTATTATCAGAGGCTGGATCGATCGATCCATGTGTTGGATCGATCGATCCCATCTTTTTCTTCGGATCGATCGATCCGCGTCAAACGGCGATCGATCCACCAAATGTCCGATTTCCTGGATCGATCGATCCATTGAGCTGGATCGATCGATCCCATCTTTTTTTGCTCGGTTTCGCCGTTTTTCCGTTCTAGGCCTCCGGACTCCGTCCCGAAATGCCTTTTCACCTGAAATGACTCATAAAAGACTAAAACAATCGAAAAAGACTCGATTATGTACAAAAAATGCGAATCGTAAAACGTCAAAAACGCAACACATCATTTGTCTATATCAAAACATCTGCAAGAATAAATTTTCATTTTCAGGTCTACCAAATAACTCTTCCCATCGCATCCCATAATGTTGTATTCAAGCTAACAACTGTTTAGCTCAGTCACCAATAGATGCGATGCAGTTGCACATCGTGTGTGCAGCTCGTTCTCCACACAAGGCACCACTCTCTTGTGGTCCGATACAGCAGCAGCTTCTTTCCTATGTTTGTTAAACCATTCAGAAATTTTTTTAAGAATCGCATCAATCATAGGTAATAGAGAGTACTTCCTTGCTTCCCTAAACACATTGTTCATTGACTATACGGAATTGCTAGTGTCTATGTTGTACTGGTCTCCTGAGAATTTTCACCTTGCCCATTTATCCAACTTTATGCTCTTATCGAGATATTCGGCGACTTTAGGAAACCTACTCCTAAAATCAACATACTCTCGGCCGAAATCACTCTCCGTATAAATATGAGCACATTCCCAGAATTTCATCGCGGCTTGATCCTTGTGTTGTTTCTTCACCTTTCCTCTCACGTTTTGAGACAAATGCCAGATACAATATCCATGATGTGCGCTCGGGTACACCTCAAAGCCTGCCTTGATGATGCTTGCATGTCTGTCGCTTATAAAAACCAATCCAGGAACATCCGGTATAACGGTTTTCAGCATTTTGAAAAACCAGGTTTAGCTAGCATCTTTCTCAATATCACTTACACCAAACGCTATGGGGTAATGGTGATGATTAGGATCCTGAGCTGTTGCGAAAATCAGCATACCACCATATACAGTTTTAAGAAAGGTTGCATCCACAACTATCACTTTCCTCATAGCCCTAAACTCTTCAATGCTAGCGCCTAAAGCGATGAATAGGTACTTGAACCTTTTCTCTGCATCCAATTCCACAGCTGTTACTGACCTAGGATTGACCTTCTCTAACATGTACATATAAGAATACAACAACTAGTAGCTTTTTCAAGACTCCCCCATACATCACTTACATGTTGTTTTTTTCCTCTCCAGGCCGTAGAGTAAAACAAATGCAAACTGAGTCTTCCTTGATCAATACTTATGATATTTTTAGGAGTCGGGGTGTCAAATTGACCTGGATAGTCTTCATGCAAAAGAGATGCTGCTAATCGTGGTGTGCCTTTCTGTTTACAATTGCTTGTGCTCGCAACAGCCCGAGAGCATACTATCTTTCTGTGTACTCTGACACTGAAAAATTATGATTTCTGAATTCTCGCAGCTCGTAACTACCATTTGCAACCTTGTGCAGCTTAACTGCATCGTAGCATAAGTCGCTCTGTATCCGACTTAACAGTACGAATCCCAAAACAGTTCAAATGTGCAGCTCTTTGAACCAGATCTTGCACTGCTGATATGCTCAAATTAATACCCTAAAAAGTACTAAAGCAGTGTCGTAGTATAAGTAGGGGTCGAACACAAGAACTCCAGAATACACGCAATAGATTATATAAATTCGAGCTAAGCTAAACCTAAAGATGTAATTTAAAGCAAAACGTAATTTAAATGGGGTGTAAGTCAAATGGAAGAAAGATAGATTCAGGGCAATTCTCACGAATTCAATGAATGTAGATAGACTAACTAACAGGATTCAGATTTAGCGCGGTTCTTGAACTCAAATCACTAAAGTATAGCTAACCAACTCTCGTTGCGAAAACTATCTAAGTCTAAATCCTAGAATTCTAAATCTCTTTGCGTATCCTAAAGTCTAAACCAACTTTTAGTTCAAGTTTGATTTGTGCACAAAACAACTAAACCAAATCTTTGCGAATAGTTATTTTGCTCACTCTAGGTTCTGTCAAGTAATTATTCGCACTCTCGTGCCTAACCAATTATCCTAAGATCTAAGTTCTAGGTGATCAGTCTAGAATTAGCTTTGAGAACAACCTAGGGCGAAGAACTAATTTAGATGGTGAATCCTAATTATTCAATTAACCTAACATTCAGAGAAAACCCTTATGAGAACCCTGAACCTAACAAGAGAACTACTCAGACATGATAATTGAGACAATAAACATGGCTGAAATAATACTCAAATAAATAATAAAAAGGAGAGTAACAAGAGGGTTCAAAATCTTCTCTCGAACGAACAGAGTCTCATACTTGTCTCCCTCCGAAAGCTCTCTCACAAAACTCAGAATCAAATCAAGTGTAATCCCCCTTCCCCTAGCCAAATTGACTAAAAACCTAATTAAAACTCCTAAAACACGTTTTGGACTAAATTGTAAATAATAAAGTCTTCTGGGCTATTTTGCAATTCTTTAACTCTTCACAAAAGTCGCGACCCGTCTTGATGCAGTGAGTATCGACCGATACTAGGCAGTATCGATCGATACTGAGACTCTAAATCGGGTACTCAGCTACACGAGCTTCTGTTTTGCTCCAAAATGCTCCAAAAAGCTCTAATATCTCCAATTATGCTCCAAACGTGCTAAAACATGTAGAAAACTCTAAAACACTACAAAATAGTAGAAAGACTCTATAAAACGAACATATATCATGGCTTAAAAGGGGTAAAAACCATGATATATCAACTCCCCCAGACTTAGCCTTTGTTTGCCCTCAAGCAAATAGAAGACTAAACCAGAGAAAGAGGTTTGAAAACACGGAGACTCACCTGTTCATGAAACACTGCAATGACCATTTTCCCAAGTACCCAAATGTTACCTAACCAGTTCCAAGACTAACCACCATGTACTTCTCCTTAGGCATTCGTAGCTTCCCTAGACTACACACATTATTTCGCAGCATCGTTCAATTAAACCCCTCATCGCCAGTTTCATCGCTGTGATTAATACCAAGAACCTTCTAGATTCTTTCCCATACAATATCATGACAAGGAACCACCCAATTTCACACTTTTTATATCACTTTCTCTCCCCCAGACTTATTTCTTATTATGTTCTTTCTTTATTTTTTTTCTTTTTGATTCGCATATACACATCAAGGTATGAGACACGAGTATTGATGGTGTTTGCCACCGAATTCCCGGTTCTTCCCTCTCAATGTATCAAAGGGTGTAGGCAAATAATGGCATCATAGGAAAATCCTAGCCTCGCTTCCAACCTTTGTGTGATCATTCCTCACCAAGTAGAATAATGGGATCGCTGGAAACATTCCTAGCCCTCTACTTAGGAGAAAATCATTTCATCTTTTATGCTCTTATTTATTAACTTATAATAGGGGAGAGAGATACTATCACTTTTAAACACATGGGTTCCTTTGTCAGATATGAATGAGGAATCAAGCTCTATGAATACTAACCACATCGATGAAGTGCAAAAATTTGGCTCAGGCTTTAAAAGAACTCTGCTGGAAACATGTGTGTCTTCTAGTTAACTGGTCAGCCTTTGGATTTTTCATTAGTCGATCTGTAGCTGATTCTGTAATAGTGGACACTCAGAAGCAAAATCAAAACAGCAGATTCAAGAACATGATCATAATCTCCAACAAATTTTTGACTCAATAAAACAAATTTGACACAAAAAACGACTGACTCTAAGAAAAACAAACACAATGTCAGCGACTACCTCCCCCAGACTTAAACAACATTGTCCCCAGTGTTATCAAGCCTGAGTTTGGTGAAAGAAATCAAATGAACCCAGTGGAATGTGAAAACCGAAGAGGTTACCCGAGATGGTGATGAGTGTCGACCGACACTGCACTGGTATCGATCGACAAGTGGTTGGTCAACAGAATTCCTCTTGACAGCGACAATTGTGCCCAAAAATTGTGTCAAACGATCCAAATGTGTTATGGGTAGCACTGTTAGATCACTCAAACATAAGTTAAAAGCAACAAAAGATCAGAAAAGCATATGTTCCACAAAGTAATAAATGATAAAATGCTGACATAACGACTCAAAATAACAAAAGTCCAAACGAAAAGAAACTGAAAAGGGAAAAGAAAAACAAACGTGAAACCAGATAAACAGGGGACTAATCCTCCTCAGTGGCGTCAGAGTCATCGCCAGCAGTGCCAGATGGTCCAGCCTGATGTGGTGAGCATGGTGAAATGGGACGCTGAGACGCCATGCAGCTGCATCGAGACATAGCACTCCAAATGGTCTGAAGACTCTCGACAACGTAGCGCTGGAACGGGTCCATCTCCATCGCAGGTGGCGTAGGAAGAGTAGGAGTAGGAGTAGGTGCGTGTCGCGCGCGTGGTTGACCCCCAGCAGGGCCAGATGCAGGCGGACGGGCTCTAGTAGCGGAGCCTCGACGTCGAGTGACAGGTGCATGCTCCATATCAGCAGTGTCAGGCGCAAAGAGTAGCTGAGCAGGATCACCGCCAATGTCTGTCAGATCTGTGTTGGGGAGCTGAACCACATAGTCCCCAACAGAAGTGCTGAAAATCCAACGCCTATCAGGCTTCAGCCAGTGCAGGTGCTCCAGGTGCGCCAAGTCCATAAGCTCTCGGGATGTCAAGATCGAGCAACTGGCGGTGCTGATCCCAAGGTGCATAAAAATGGGAGTGAGGAGACTGCCCACCGTCTCAGTCTTCTGGCGACCTGCAGTCCTAGAAGACTTGCCGCGTCCGGTAAAAGGCTTCACCTTCAGCGACTCCAAGTGGTGCGCAAAAACAACACCTAAGTTGACCGCAAGGTCCATCTTAGGCCAACTTAGGCCACTCGTACGCCTCATCATCAATGATGTCCCCGATCCCAATGGACAACACAATCAGCTCAGTTACCCTCATCTTGTTAGCCTCCATCTTGCACAACAAGGTGTTGCTCAAGATCCTAACAAGACAGCGCATGACAGGATGGTGCACATCCATCTGTGTGGTGGTCTTGCTGTCGTAGACCCCGTGCCCGAAATGAGACCAGAATGCCTCAATATCCAAGAACTTGCGTGGAAGCTCACACCTCGAGAAATCTCTGTTAAACCCATATATGTCGCAAAGCTCCTGAAAAGAAATCCTGTAGTGCACACCGCGAATCAGAAACGTCAGCACACCCTGCTGTGCAGTCACTGGAGGCTCACCAGTGTAGTTGACGCGGACAGACGCGAGGAACTGGCGGACCAAGTCAGGGTATAAGTCATATTTCCGCGTAGGCATCGTTCCCAGTCCGATCTTCCGTATCAAACCATCAAGCTCCGAATCTTCCAGAATGTGTACGTTTAATGACGAGTATCGACCGAGACCAAGTGGTATCGACCGATACTGGACCTCCGAATCTGATTCACGTGACACAACGAAACACAAAACAAAAACTAGAAAACTAGAAAACACATATGTACAGACTCACCAGTGGGTTGCCTCCCACCAAGCGCTCGTTTAACGTCATTAGCTTGATTGTACTGCCATTCAGGCAGCGGGTGTATCATCTAGAGGCATCATGTGTCCGTCTGGGATCTCAGTTCTACGTTTGTAGTGTTTCACCCTTTGTCAATTGACAGTGAACTCCTCGCCGGAGGGATTACGCAGGACAAGTGCACCATGTGGTCTAACCTCCTTGACAGTGAAGGGACCTGACCAACGAGAACGCAATTTACCAGGAAACAAATGCAAACGAGAGTTATACAGAAGTACATGATCATTGGGTTCGAAAATCCAGTCGAAGATTTTCCTGTCGTTGTACGCCTTAGTCCTCTCCTTGTATAGCCTCGAGTTCTCATAGGCATGATGCCTAATCTCATCCAGCTCGTTCAGCTGGATCAATCGCTTCTCAGCAGCAGGCTTGATGTCAAAATTTAGCAACTTAGTAGCCCATGCTGCCTTATGCTCGATCTCCACAGGAAGGTGACATGCTTTCCCATACATCAAATGAAAAGGTGTAATGCCCAATGGTGTCTTATAAGCAGTCCTGTAAGCCCACAGCGCATCGTCCAGCTTCGTAGACCAATCCTTCCTAGAAGTTCCCACTATCTTCTCTAGAATCTCCTTGATTTGCCTGTTGGAGACCTCGACTTGCCCACTGGTCTGGGGTGGTAAGGAGTAGCCACACGATGATTCACACCATGCTTCCTCAATAACTTCTCAAAAACCCTGTTGATGAAATGACTGCCACCATCACTTATAACAATACGAGGCACGCCAAATCGTGGAAAGATGATGGTCTTAAACAGCTTAAGAACCACCGAAGAGTCGTTGGTTGGACTAGCAATTGCCTCTACCCACTTAGAGATATAATCCACTGCAACTAGAATGTACTGGTTCTTGTATGACGAAGGAAAAGGTCCCATAAAATCGATACTTCAGCAATCAAAAATCTAAACCTTAATGATGAAATTATGTGGCATCTCATGTCTCTTACTGATCTTCCCTCTCCTCTGACACACATCACACTGCGAGATAAAGGTATGAGTATCTTTAAACATAGTAGGCCACCAGAAGCCTGCTTGAAGAACCTTGGACACTGTCTTGAAAGTAGCAAAGTTTCCAGCATACTCATAACCATAAAAGTGAAATAAAACCTCAGGTACCTCCGATTCAGCAATGCATCTCATGTAGATACCATCATAGCAATGCTTATACAGGTAAGGCTCATCCCAAAAGTATCGCCTTATGTCTCGCAGAAATTTCTTCTTGGCATATTTCTTTAGGTGCTTTGGCTTTGTATCTGCAGCGAGGAAGTTGGCAATATCAGCATACCATAGTAGATCAGAATCAGCTGCAGCAACAAGATACTCCTCAGAAGCACCAAGGTGTTCCACGGTCAAAACAGGTTCAGAAGCCGACGGGTATCGACCGACACCAGGAGAGTGTCGATCGATACTGAAACCTGCAATTCGTGGGAATTGCTGATTTTCGGTGAAGCCACTTTGGAAACCAGTTTCCACGTAGTAAATGGACTCCTCAGGTAATTGATCATCAATAGGTACATCTGTATCGAGTTTCAACCTCGAAAGATGATCAGCAACCCCATTCTCTACTCCTCTCTTGTCCTTTATCTCAATATCAAACCCTTGGAGCAAAAGAACCCAACGACAAAGACGAGGTTTGAGATCCTTGTTCTGCATCAAATACTTGAGAGCAGCATGATCTGTGTGAACGATCACTTTGCTCCCAATCAAATAAGGGCGAAATTTATCGAAAGAGAAAACCACCGCAAGTAATTCCTTCTCTGTTGTGTTGTAGTTCCTATGAGCATCGTCCAATGTTTTGCTGGCATAGTGGATGACATGCAGCTTCTTATCCTTCCTCTGACCCAGAACAGAACCCACAACAAAATTGCTGGTGTCGCACATAATCTCGAAAGGCAAAGTCCAATCTGGAGGTTGCACAATAGGAGCACTCACTAATGCCTTCTTAATCTCCTCAAAGGCCGCAAGACACTTTGGTGTGCAATCAAATTGTGTCTCCTTGCATAACAGGGCGGTGAATGGGCGGGTTATCTTGGAGAAATCCTTAATAAATCTCTTGTAAAACCCAGCATGACCCATAAAACTCCTAATATCTTTCACAGAAGTTGGTGGTGGCAGACGTGTCATAACCTGAATCATAGCCTTATCAACCTCAATCCCAGCTTCAGAAACCTTGTGCCCAAGAACGATGCCATCCTGAACCATAAAGTGACACTTTTCCCAATTAAGGACTAAGTGTTTCTCTTCACACCTCTGTAGCACCTTGCACAAGTTAGCCAAACAGTCCTTGAATGATGATCCATATACTGAAAAATCATCCATGAACACCTCCATAAAATCCTCAATCATGTCTGTGAAGATAGATATCATGCATCTCTGAAAAGTAGCTGGAGCATTACATAATCCAAATGGCATTCTCCTGTATGTGAATGTGCCATAAGGACATGTAAAAGTCGTCTTCCCCTGATCATCTGGATGAATCGGAATCTAGAAAAATCCTGAATACCCATCGAGAAAACAGTAGTAGGGATGACTAGCCAACCTCTCTAACATCTTATCAATGAAAGGAAATGGGAAATGATCTTTCCTTGTGGCCGCATTCAACTTCCTGTAGTCAATACACATTTGATGCCCAGTGATAGTCCTAGTAGGAACCAACTCATCTTTCTCATTCTTCAACATAGTTATCCCTCCTTTCTTAGGAACAACATGCACCGGACTAACCCAAGAACTGTCTGAGATGGCGTAGATAACCCATGCATCCAGGAGCTTCATAACCTCCTTCTTAACCACTTCTTTCAGATTTGGATTCAGCCTTCTCTGATGCTCAATTGTAGCCTTTGACTCGTCCTCAAGATGAATCCTATGCATGCACAGATCCGGTGATATACCTGAAATGTCATCAAG
Source organism: Eutrema heterophyllum (assembly GCA_002933915.1). Lineage (NCBI taxonomy): Eukaryota > Viridiplantae > Streptophyta > Magnoliopsida > Brassicales > Brassicaceae > Eutrema > Eutrema heterophyllum. The sequence goes on from PKMM01018581.1 coordinate 75,380, forward strand.
AGAATAGCCAAGAGTTTTGCGATACATGCGCAACTTGCTCAGCAGTAAGGAAACCTCTGCGTTGTTCAAAGAAGCATTAATAATCACATGGTATGTGGAATTAGGACCAAGAAAAACATACCTCAAATTGGCTGGAAGTGGCTTGAGTTCCACCTTAGGAGTTTTCTCCTCGCTCCAATCTCCAAGCTTAGTAGCTTGTTTGGAACATTCGTCCAATTCCCTGTCTGGTCGTAGGGTGTCGACCGATACTAAGGGAGTATCGATCGACACTAATGGTGTAGTGTCGAGCATCTTCGAGTAACCAGTAGCGTCTTCACTCAAGAACACCTTAGATTCAGCTGAACAAACCAGTGCCCTCTCCAACGGATCCTCAGGATGCATCTCCAAGAAGTACTCTTTAGCAATATCCGTGAAAGTATCTACGAAGAAAGTCTGCCCATCGATAGTCGGTCTCTTCATCATCTTATCCATGTTAAAGGTCATGACCAAATCACCTATGTTAAGAGCTATCTTCCCATTTCTGCAATCAATCAATGCACCAGCTGTGGCAAGGAATGGTCAGCTTCGCATGCACCTCAGCAATCTGTGAACCTTCCATACCACGAGCCAGCTTCTTACGCTCCATGTCAGCACTCTTTGTGCTATTGCTAGACACAAAATTCTCAATCAGCTGGTAAGCATCATCAGGATATTTGGTAAAGAAATTACCATTGCTCGCAGAGTCCAGCGCCATCTGATACCTCCAGTCAATCCCTCTGAAAAAGAAACTCAGCAACTGAACCATAGTGTACTCATGATGTGGACAATCCCTCTGATACGATCTGAATCTCCCCCAAGCAGCCTTGAAAGCCTCAGTCATTCCCTGAGAAAACTGGGAAATCTTATTCCTAAACTCTTCTGATCTCGCATCGTCATAGAAGTTATTCACGAAAGCAGTCTTAGTCTCATCCCATGTAGTCAATGACCCAGCTGGTAGTTGCTTGAGCCAATAAGAAGCATCCCCACCAAGAGAGTATGGGAAAAGCTTACAGAACAGATAGTCGTAGGACACTCCATTGCATTTGATGTTAGAGACCAAATCCTCGAACTTCTCGATATGATCCATGGGGTGTTCATTAGAGAGACCATGAAAAGTGTGCTGACCTACAAGAGTGTAGTATGCATGCTTCAGCTCGAAGTCATTCCTCTGAAAGGCAGGAGGACGAATCGCTGATCGATTTGCGTAGAACTGATCAGGTATGTTGCATTCACCAATCGTTCTACCACGCTCAACTGCAGCGTTATCATTATTCACAACAGCTGGGGGCACAATTATGTTTCCATCTCCATCAAGTCGTTGCCCCCTCTCGTTGCACAAGTGACCCTCTCGGTCTCTGAAAGCTCCATCGTCTTCACGAATCAAAACCACTAGATTGTTGTTCATCTTTGATGGATTCTTTGCTTTCTTTTTTGTGCGTTCCAAAAGTGCTAGTTCCTCGTTGGAAAGATTAACTAGTTGACTGCTCTTGTTTCTCCTTGTTTCGCGATTAGGCATGCAACCTGAAACACAAAAGAATCAAGAATGTAAGTAACTGATAAACGCGATAGGTATCGACCGATACCAGTAAGGTGTCGATCGATACTAGTCGATTTAGTTGAAACTCTAAGCTAAAATCTAATGGCGAAATTGAGTCCCCGGCAACGGCGGCAAATTTGATATGCTCAAATCAATACTCTAAAAAGTACTAAAGCAGTGTTGTAGTATAAGTAGGGGTCGAACACAAGAACTCCAGAATTCACGTAATAGATTATATAGATTCGAGCTAAGCTAAACCTAAAGATGTAATTTAAAGCAACACGTAATTTAAATGGGGTGTAAGTCAAATGGAAGAAAGATAGATTCATGGCAATTCTCAGGAATTCAATGAATGTAGATAGACTAACTAACATGATTCAGATTTAGCGCGGTTCTTGAACTCAAATCACTAAAGTATAGCTAACCAACTCTCGTTGCGAAAACTATCTAAGTCTAAATCCTAGAATTCCAAATCTCTTTGCGAATCCTAAAGTCTAAACCAGCTTTTAGTTCAAGTTTGATTTGTTCACAAAACAACTAAACCAAATCTCTTTGCGAATAGTTATTTTGCTCACTCTAGGTTCTATCAGGTAATTAATCGCACTCTCGTGCCTAACCAATTATCCTAAGATCTAAGTTCTAGGTGATCAATCTAGAATTAGCTTTGAGAACAACCTAGGGCGAAGAACTAATTCAGATGGTGAATCCTAATTATTCAATTAACCTAACATTCAGAGAAAACCCTTATGAGAACCCTGAACCTAACAAGAGAACTACTCAGACATGATAATTGAGACAATAAACATGGCTGAAATAATACTCAAATAAATAATAAAAAGGAGAGTAACAAGAGGGTTCGAAATCTTCTCTCGGACGAACAGAGTCTCAGACTTGTCTCCCTCCGAAAGCTCTCTCACAAAACTCAGAATCAAATCAAGTGTAATCCCTCTTCCCCTAGCCAAATTGACTAAAAACCTCATTAAAACTCCTAAAACACGTTTTGGGCTAAATTGTAAATAATAAAGTCTTCTGGGCAATTTTGCAATTCTTCGACTCTTCACAAAAGTCGTGACCCGTCTTGATGCAGTGAGTATCGACCGATACTAGGCAGTAACGATCGATACTGAGACTCTAAATCGAGTACTCAGCTACACGAGCTTCTGTTTTGCTCCAAAATGCTCCAAAAAGCTCCAATATCTCCAATTATGCTCCAAACGTGCTAAAACCTGTAAAAGACTCTAAAACACTACAAAATAGTAGAAAGACTCTATAAAATGGACCTATATCATGGCTTAAAAGGGGTAAAAACCATGATATATCAACTGCCTCCTTTGAACAAAATTCTTGACCCTTTTCAAGACCCGTACCATCTTCCCATTTTTCAACATACTGACTATCTTGTACAAGAGGTGGCAGCTCAACATATTCATGCTTACCATCCAAACCGTCATCCACATGGTTATCCACTGGGCTATCCACAGCCTCGAAATCGTTATGTGAAACATTCTCACAACCTTCATTACCATCATTCATCGGTTCTTCATTGATATGCTCGTTTTGTTGTTCTCCTATTTTGCCAGCTCTGACAATAGTAAGGATTCCAGCATTATCTGCATCATCAACCCTGCCATTTGAAGCTGGCTCCCCATAATTCTTACCAAATGAACTTCCTCGCCCCGTTCTTGAAATTTGATCGATCCTCTGAATTTTTTCCAAATCATCATTCGATAACTCCACATGCAAAACATGTCGAAGTCCCTTTTCATCCGATGTCGTCATGTAAACAAAAACGTCCTCGTCATCTACAATATATGACTCTCTCGCAGCATTAGATACACTATAACTCAATTTCAGCTTCCTCGGGGTTTCATCTAACGCAATCTTCATGCTTACCTTCTCTACTAACATCGAATAAGTTATTTCTTCCATAGATGCGGTCTTAAACGATATAGCGTATACGGAGTTTATTGAAATCCATTCATGCTCTTTTGTATAGTACCCTCCATAGTCAAAATGGACGTTTTTGTGCCTCTTCCTCATCGCCTCCTGGAAATAGGATAAAAAATACAAATTACAAATTACACAATTTGTCAAAGTTATACCATTTGTACCAGTTGTCCTAATATCTCTCAGTTATACCATTTGAACCAGTTGTCCTACTATCTCTCAGTTATACCATTTGAACCAGTTGTCCTACTATCTCTCAGTTATACCATTTGTTTCAGTTGTCCTATGTCTGCAGATTTCCAGATTTGGGATCGATTCTAAATCGGGGTTTCCTCTAAATTTACCACAGATTCAAAACCATTCAACAGCAAAATTCGATAAATAACCTATGGAAATAGCTATTCTTCCCATTAAACATGATTACAAACCAAATGTGCTACCAAAACAACCAAATTTAATTTCAAATCCCTAAATCTAACAAATCCCCAAATCCCCTATCAATGAACTCACCAAACCCGATGGAGAAAGGAGAAGAAACCGACGACAACAAGAAGGGAGAACTCGCCGGAGGAGACGGCGGACGTGGTTGGAACAATGGGGAAGAGAGCTGGAGGAGCTCGGTTTGAGCAACAATGGCGAAGAGGAGCGAAGACCGAAGGTAAGCTCTATTTTTTTTCCTTTTTTAATTATTTTTTTTATTTTAAAAAAAAAAAAACAATAAGAGCATAATCAGCATTCTACATCTCCAGTGGCATATAGATCAGTACGTAGCATGGCAGATTATTTTCTTTGCAAAAGTGGCATCTGAGACATGCGCTCAACTCTTCTTCACTGTCTTACTCTTTAGACGAAGAAGAACATAAATAAGCAAACATAAATAATTGTTGTCAAAAAATAAAAAAACATAAATAATTAAATCGAACAAATTAAAGAACAGATAAAAAAAAAAAAACACAGAGGGACAGATTTCTTTATTGATTTGAGTTATATATTGCTGCAAACACAAAACACTTAAACTTATAAAAGTGTTTCACAAGAAACCGATACCTCAAAAGAGAATCAATGAGGTATAAACTTAACAAATATCCCAAAGAGCCAGAGCAACCTACACGAACAAAACAAATAAAAAATCACCGATCAAGTAGAGACGCATGATAGTATGCAAGGCATAAACAACTTTAAAAAAGCGAGTAAGAAACAAAACATCAAATAATAAAAAAATAAAAATAGGTTAGAAAATTACAAATAAGAGATAAGAGGTGACGTAGAAACCTAGTTGAAAGTCAAGGATCTAAGGAATCAAACACACAAAAGACAGCAAACATTACCAGGAAAACCTCAACCACGAAGAAACTTAGTAAAACCCGAGCTAGGGTTTCGTAAATGCGGCAATAAAGAAATATTTTGGCATAAAGCTTGATTATATATAGTAGTTCTACAATTTAGGGCAAGCCAGGGTTTTGGTAAAGTCGGTATGACAATCGGGCTATAGCCCAGAACGTCTATCGCATTAAACGGCCCAATACTAAACGAATCTGGGTTTCATAAATCGGTACGACAATGGTATATGAAATTGAAACAATCGATTATGATTTATCATAAATCGACCCAATACTTAAATTAAACCATCGATTTGTGTATAAACTTAATTTAAATCATCGATTAGGGTAATATCGTCTTTTGATCGAGGGACAAGAGAATAATTAACCACCCTGAACGTGAATGAGAGAGCTTTAAGCCAAAAAATCACTTCTCATTTAATATATATGATAGTTGTTCTCCTCTCCAAACAGTTGTACTTTGGGGGTATTTCACTTATATTAGTATTACCGTGAATTAAACTTTAATTTGTTGGTTGTACCAATAACGTTTGGTACCTTAAGTACATTTTGAAAGTGTGGGTAATAGTCACAAACTCTTCTTAAAAGTATAAGGTATTGTATGTGAATAGTATATGTATGGTAAACATGAATTTGAAATTTGAAATATGTATTGAATTTGAAATTACTAAATTTATTTGAAATTTGAAATCTGAAATTTGAAATTTGAAATATTTCCAACACCATACAATATAACTTATTTGACTTTAGTTATTCTAGTTATTCTACGTTGTACCACTTTATGTATGATAAACATGAAGTTGATACATTCCTTCTTAATAATACAGAGTTCCATTCATTATGCCCATTTTGGAAAGTAGTCTTGCATCTTATAGCAGAATGACCAACATTCGATAGCCCAGAAGCAACGATCACACATTTTCGATCCCGGAAATTGGTTATGGACACCGCAATTGTATTTGTCTATGCATGATATAACCAGGTGATTCCAGCGACCATTGAAAGACTATGAAATGCACTCTATCCACTCCATATCACCGCCTTTCTTCTCCATTAACAACCGCGTCCACAAAATTCTCGGGTTATAACCGAATTTGGACCTTTATCAACCCCATCAATCCACAGAACTTTCCGAATAACACCATAACAATACTCAGCTATATCGAAACCAGCATCCGCAGACCGTTTGATATCATCAATTCCCGTTTGTGGGTTCTCCCCAAACATGAATTCCGACATCCCTCTTAGCAGGATCGCTAAAGGATTGCCATGTACATAACATGTTTGTTTGAGAGCAAGCCATTGGGGTCTAACGATAGCCCTAGGCTCATACATGAACATTAAGTTGATCGACCTATATCATGTAATAGATAAAGTTATCAGTTTCAGATCCAGTTCGATGCAACAGAATTTTAAAAATAAACCTTACTTGTAGAAATAAAGAGTTTCCAGTAGATTATTCAAATGTTTGCAAGTAATCTTGCAATTGCACATATCTCGAACTGAATCGCTACATGCCGTGACGAGAATCATGTTCTGGATTTCCGATGGTAGAGCTAGGAGATGGAAATGGCGATTTGCGAACCCATCACCCATATTTGAAGAGTTTTTTTACTAACTAGGAAGGGAGTTCTCGCAGATATATATAGTCGTGATTTTTTGGAAAGTTGTGCTTGTAGTGTAACTTCCTTTGTTTATTATATTTCTTAGTTGTACCTATATTACTTTTTTGGAAAGAGTATATGATCAATTGAAATTAGTTATCCTTAGTTTGTTAACTTGTATTAGATTGCAAGAGGTGCTTATTTGTTCCAGTGATACTCAAGAGTACAATACAACAGAAAAACAATACAAATTACACTGTGGCGTTTGAATTGCTACTACAACAACCAACTCGCTTATTCCTGCGGCAATGTTCGTCGATGTAAACCTTTTTCCTTGCTGTCTTCCTTTCACCTCTTCATCTAGTTCTTTTGATGTCTCTTCGTCACCATAATTCACACCAAATGAACTATATACAGATCCCTCTATATCTTCTATGACCTCTACATGCAAAGTATTTCTACATAGCTCTTTATATACAGCCGTTAGATAAACATAAACGTCTTCATCATCAACAATATATACAGGAAGACTATCATTCAATAGCACCGGAAGATAACTCAATTTCAGCTTCTTCATAGATTGATCTACCCCAATCTTTCTGCATATTCTATGCACGAACATCGAATACGTTATCTCATCCATAGATGATTCCCTAAACAATATCACGTACATGCAATTGTCTTTAGAGTTCCATCGAAAATCATCACCGGTATTATATCCTCCAATATAAAAAGTTATGTTGCTCATTGTCTCCTTAAAAAAACAGTTAAAAAAATTATATTACAACCTACTGCCTTGTATCAGTAATACTAGTTGTTCCAGTTTAAATTCTTCTCTCAGAAATCCTAGTTATTTTACCTTTCTCAATAATACCCAGTTATTCCACTTCTCTCAATAATACCTAGTTGTCTGTTATTATAAAGATATGAGCAACTTCGGTGAATTCAGAGGTTCGGACCGGATCAGTCCCATGATTTGATACGATTCAAACACTACAATCCTTGAATTAACAAAGCTATGTCCGATTCCTAATCCCCTAATCGACCCCCAATGTCCATTAATTACAAACACCAACACCTCTTGCTCCTCCATCCCTAAATTGTAAATACAAAAGCGAAATTTGTTTCTAGGGCAAAATCGAATAACAGACTCGATAGATTTAAGCTAAAACACATTAAAATTAGAAGAACTAACCTGAATTTGGAAGAATCGGCTTCAATGGCTTCCAATCTCGTTGTCGGGATGGTACGGTCGTCGTCGCCGAGGTGATCCAGTTGAGATTTTATTTTTTATTTATTTATTTAAATTAAATAAAATTTGTTTTTTATTCAAATTGTTTATTTATTTATTTAAATTAAATAAAATTTGTTTTTAGTCAAATTATTTATTAATTCTTTTTAGTGGGATTGAAAGTAGGAGAGTATGTGAGAATAAAAGAGACACGGATAATAGATTCCCATCATTAAGGGTACTTGAGCAATAAGTCCAAAGTAGAGAGTCTAGGGACCTGAATAAAATTAACCACTTTGTTTTTTTATTCGGTTCGACTTGTTTAAACCGGTTCGGTTTAAATCTGGTTACTGAGACCGGTTAGTTCTGAATTTGCAATATAAATTGAAATGATTTAGGGAAAATTGTAAAAAAAAGAATTAAATTTCAAATTTTGGCTAGCATAAACTATCGCGTGGATAGTTTAAAGGGAGAACGACCTATTTCCCCCCTCGGAAGTATCACATAGTAACAGATCCACCCAAACTTTCGACCTCGTCCTAGATCCCCTGATTTAAAAGTTAAAAACGTATTTCCCCCAATCCAAAAGTTCGAAACATATATCCAAGCTTTATTTGATGAAACGGAGAAATGGGGAGAATCTGGGCTGATTAGGATGACCAGAGTATGCTCTTGGTTCGTAGTTCCTACTATTTGTGTGTTAGGGCTTCTCTAGAAAATCGAACGTATTAGAGAAGAATATGGGAGATCGCAGAGAGATTATCAGGCTAGGGGAAAAAGACGTTTCCTTTTTTCCGGCTGATTTATCCAGAATCCATATGGAGCCTAGGGACCTGAAAAAAATAAAACCACTTTGATTTTTTTGATTCGATTCAATTTATTTAAACTGGTTCGGTTAAATCTGGTTACTGAAACCGGTTAGTTCTGAATTTGCAATATAAATTGAAATGATTTTGGAATTTCGCAGCAATTTTGACACATGAAAGGAAATGCGAGAAAAGAAGACTATGAACGGATTCTACCGCATGATTTTTCATGATTTCCTAAAATTTCGTTTAAAGTCTCGCAACCGTTAACCATAGGCCTGATCTTGTAGTACCAATCTGAGAGTTATGAAAATTTTATTTACATTGATCAACGTTTCTACATAATACGATTATTGGGGGGAAAAAAATTAAACTTGAAAATTCCAACATGGGAGATCAAAGAAAGAGCACACAACTAAGACCAAATAGTTCATCACTAAACAAGAAACCATATCCTAAGTGACCACCACCAATTCAAAAACTTTTTCAGAAAAGAGTTTTTGAACTTCACTCAACATCTTGTGGATCTTTTTGCCTGAGTTGTAGGTTGAGAATATATAGTTGGGGCAATATCTATTAGTAGTGAGTTTAGCACTCCTCGGTTTAGCCCGGCTCGAACCAAGACCAGTTCGATCAATTCCGGTTTAGGACGGTTCATGCCCAAGGAAGGAAGGCCCAAGATCGCATAACTGTTCTCCGAGCCCGAGACAGGCCCGTTTCGTCGCAGCGCCGACTTCCAGAGTCAAGGAAAGGCCTAACTCGTCACGGAAAAAGACTGACTTCTGAAATTAACGGAAGATTTCTTTAACTCGGAGGGATTTCGGGATAATATCCTTTTCCTGAAGGAACTAGGAAAACGAAGTTTTCCCGTCCGAAACCGACTTAAAATCCTATAAATAAAGAGACCTCTTCATCATAATCATCTCATTCACAACCTGAGAGATAGAGGAAAGAGAGAGCTCACATCTGCTGATCTTTGTTTCCGTTGTCTTCTCAAAGTTTTTACCGATTTCGACGTCTTGTAACGATTCGCCGAGTTCAATTAATAAGAACGAGATTCCGACTTAAGTTTACTGTTTTACCCCTTGTGTGATTTTAACAATCAACAATTGGCGCCGTGTGTGGGGACAAAAACATAACTTACGGATCTCGGTTGATAAAACTCGGCAATGAACGACTCTAAGAACACCCTGACACTCATTGGCGATGGCTCGGTACTCACCGATAAAAACGTCCAGAATACCGGACTCGACGATCTCAACCCATAATATCGTACCCCGACCAACGGAGACGACGATATACCGCCACCTCCTCCGATAAACACCAACACAGCCGCAGCAGTCCAAATCGACCAATCTGCTCTTCTATAGGCCATGGCTGCTCAGCTAACAGCACAACTAGCTGAGATGAACAAGAAACATAACGATATACTTGAGGAGATGAACAAAAAGAATAACGAACGACTTGATACACTGATAGCAGATCAAATGGAATCAGGGGTCAGATCGGCAAACTCCAACAGAATCAGACACAAAATCTATTCGCCGAAATCTGTTCGCTGACCTACCTCCAAGACAAAGCACCGTATTCCGACCTCATCATCAGAGCTCGATCGGGCACGGAACGACCAGATCGGCCACCGAACAGGCTTCTCTAGACCAGCAGCTCGAACGCGTACAATCACAGATCCGAGACATGAACTCTAAAATCCACCAAGCAACTAGCTCGGCACCTGAGATTGATTGTGTGATTCAAGAGACCCAGAAAACCCCCACGGATTATCAATATCCCGGTCCGGCGTCTGGAAAAGATAAAAATCACCTCGTACGACAGCCACACCGACCCTCGCCATTTCATGACCTCGTTTGAAATCATGATGAACCGTTTCCGTTTCGACACCAAGGAAGAGATGGATGCTGCCAAATGCCAACTCTTCTTAGAAAACCTCTGCGGAACCGCGCTCGACTGGTTCTCGCAGCTAGATGCACACTCGATCGACAGCTATACCGAACTCTCAACCAAGTTTCTCAAACGGTTCACAATGTTCATCAAACAGAAAACTCAGAATGTCGACTTGTGGGCCCTCGAACAAAAAATTGACGAACCGTTACGTGATTTCATGAACCGATTCAAAGCAATTGTGTCTCAGTGCACCATCGACGACGAAGCCACGATCGAAGCCCTCTACAAGGCGACCTAGTACCAATCCTACTTTCACAAAGAAATCAAACGCAACTGGCCTAACACCCTGGAAGACATCTTACACAAATCGCACATCTATATCCTCGAGGAAGAAGAGGCAGCCGCAAAGAATAAGCAGTACGCCCTCCCTAAGCAAGTCGCTCCTAGAGACAAGTCAAAAGAGGAGTATCGCGAAACTCGAAATCACTACGAAAGACGACCTGGAACTTAGCAAATCAGCACCATTCAACCGCAGCAACCCTGGAATACGTTGGTCCGGCACGAGGATCCAAAAGAGCCAGTAAACGACTCCAAGCCGTTCTACCAATTTCACAACAGAAAGGGTCATAGCACCAAAGAATGCCGACATCTCAAAGATAACCTTTTGCTGAAATACAAAAAGGGCGAGGTCCCAGTTGAAAGTGCATTCCGGCCTGGAAACAGATTCCACCGTAACAAAAACGATGGAGGTCGTCGTCGTGACAATAACGAAAGGCCAAACGCAACCAGGAATCCCGAACAAGCAAACACCAATACTGATGCAGGACAACAGAAACGAGATCGAGAGGACCAACCCAAGAATCAGAACGCCCCACAAGTTCGGAAGCGAGTTAATATGATTATGGGAGCACTTGAATCCTACAACTATTCAGTTTGGGCAATTAAGGAATATAGTATAGAAGCAATCACCGCAAAACGGGAAAACTGAGCTACTTCTGGTGGGGTACCAATAAACTTTTCCAAAGCCGATACAGAAGGGCTTCACATGCCGCACAACGATCCTTTAGTCGTCGACCTACTTATCGGAGACGTTGCCGTCAGGAGGATACTGGTTGATACCGATAGTTCGGTAAACGTGATATTTGGAGAAACACTAAGGAATATGGATTTCCCAGACTCCCAAATCAAACCGAACATCGAGCCACTCACCGGGTTCTCAGGAGAGTAAACCATGACCGCATGAACGGTCAAGCTACCCATCTATGTCGGCGGAATCGTGAAGATGGCAAAATATTTGGTCCTAGAAAAACATGCGATCTACAACGTCCTACTCAGGAGACCATGGATATATAAGATGAAGGCCATCGTCTCGACTTACCATCAGTGTCTGAAATTCCCAACACCATCTGGAGTCTTCACCTTCAAAGGCGATCAAGTAATGTCTCGAACATGCTACATCAACGAGTGCAAATTAAGAACGGCATCCCGAACATGCGTCATCAGCACAAGCAAAACTTCAACAGATCAACTAAGCCAGAATACCGATCCCGACCTCCCTAGACGGGAGACAATCGTTCAAATTAACATAGATGAGCTCAACCCCGAAAGATGTGTTGGAATAGGAGCCGAACTAGATGAAGAAATCAAGAACGATCTAATCCGCTTCCTCAATATTGATCGATAAAAGATATGCCCGGAATCGACCCAAAAATAACGAGTCACGAACTCAATATTGATCCGACCTTTAAACCTATTAAGCAAAAATGACGCAAGCTCGGTCCAGAAAAAGCCCAAGCCGTCAATGACGAAGTTGAACGACTACTCAGCGCAGGATCAATCACAGGGGTCAGGTATCCGGACTAGTTGGCTAATCCGGTCTCGTGAAAAAGAAGAACGGAAAATGGAGAATTGTGTTGACTCCACCGACCTCAATAAAGCTTGCCCGAAAGACAGCTACCCGCTTTCACATATCGACAGGCTGGTCGAAGCCACTGCCGGAAACGAACTCTTATCCTTCCTGGACGCCTTCTCAGGCTACAATCAAATACTCATGCACCCCGACGATCGAGAGAAGACATCTTTCATCACCGACCGCGGCATCTATTTCTACAAATTCATGCCATTCGGTCTAAAGAATGCTGGAGCAACTTACCAACGACTCGTAAATTGCATGTTCGCCAGCCAGCTCGGCAAAACTATAGAAGTATACATCAACGACATGCTCGTTAAATCTCTCATTGCCAAGGACCACATCGGCCACCTTAACACCTGCTTCGATATACTTAACGAGTACCCGCTAACAATCCCAACCCGCAAAGGAGAAAACAAAACCCAAGTACAGCACCTGAACTTGACACCGACATCGAACTCAATATCATAGAACCTCTGGACCTACAGAATCACTTCAATGACGATAACGAGGAAGCATTTGAAGGAATTCACGTCCCAATGGATATCGAAGCTGAAGGAGAGGAAGAGCCCGAAGATTGGACCATCGAGATCAAGATGTACGTCTATGAAGGAACGTCATGGCCGATAGATGGGCAGCTCGACGACTTAAAATGCGATCCGCCCATTACATCGTTCTCAAAGGCGAACTCTTCCAGTGGAGCGCGTCAGGCGTTCTCTTAAAATGCGTTGCTGGGAAGGATATTTACAAAGTCGTGAGTAAAGTACACGACGGCGACGGTGGAAACCATTCCGGAGGTCGTTCTCTGGCCTTGAAGATAAAGAAGGCAAGTTACTATTGGTCGAACATACTGGCAGATTGTGAGAAGTTTGTAGCTAAGTGTGAAAAGTGTCAGCGACACGGCCCGATGATCAATCTACCAACCGAACTATTAACAACATCAACAGCACCTTACCCCTTTATGCGATGGGCAATGGACATCGTCGGCCCACTGCGACGTTCCACCACACAAAAGCATTTCATCCTCGTCATGACTGATTACTTCACCAAATGGCTCGAGGCAGAATCTTACACCGAGATACTTGCTCTAGACGTCCAGAAATTCGTTTGGAAATACATCATATGCCAAGATAAAGTAACATACGAGATCGTCACCGACAATGGGCCGCAGTTCATTTCAACATTATTGGTGACTTTTGCGCTAAATAGAAAATTCGGCTAAGTTTTTCTACGCCGAGATACCCACAAGGCAACGGCCAAGCTGAAGCAACCAACAAGACCGTCATTGACGGAATCAAAAAGTGATTGGATGCGAAGAAGGGACGATGGGCTGACGAACTTGACGGAGTCCTATGGTCCCACCGAACAACACCCCGGCGATCTACCGGACAGTCACCGTTTTTCTTGGCTTATGGAATGGAGGCATTATGCCCCACCGAGCTCAACATCCCAACCATTCGTCGAACAATGCTGACACAAAATCCCGGCCTTAACGATGAGATGATGCTGAACAACCTCGACATACTTGAAGAGCAACGCGAACATGCACTACTGCGAGTACAGAACTATCAACACTTAGCAGCACGCTATTACAACAAGAAAGAACGAGGTCGACATTTTGAGGACGGCGACCTTATCCTACGAAAAGTTTTCCTAGGAACCGAATAAAAGAGTGCAGGCACTCTTGGCACTAATTGGGAAGGACCTTACCAGATAATGCGAGTCGTCAAACCTGGCGTCTACGAACTCATGAAAATGGACGGAACCCCGATCCCCCGATCTTGAAATTCGATGAATCTTAAGCGATACTACTATTAAGTTCGGCATCGAGAGTCCAAAAAATAAATAAATAAATAAATAAATAAAAACAAAAAAATCACCGAGCTTCTTCATTAAAGCTCGCTTTCAATACTGGTGTAATATGAACTACGAATGGCTTGATCCTTCTTTCGAAGGTACGTAGGCAGCCCACCTCGGGTGCAGCTATGACTTTCATAAAATTTTATTAATTCGCATCTTCAAAAGCCGAACTCGATCTGTTCGTATCTTCAAAAGCCGAACTCGATTAGTTCGTATCTTCAAAAGCCGAACTTACATAGTTCGCACTTAAAACCACCACGGTTTCACACATCGACATCCTGGCCAGACGATTGATACTTAAGCCAAGCTCGGACTCGCATGCATCCTCATGATGCAATGGATAACACACATTCCATGTCAAGCCGGGACCAGTCCCGCACTAAATCTGCTCTCAGATCATCCGAGCTAAGTAAGCCAAGTCCGCCTTGCACACTCCGATTAGATCTGAGAAGACCTAGAGTATCTTAAGGCGAGCTCCCTACGCATTCTTATGCTAACCTCTAAGGTAAAGCTGAACGTTTCCTCTCGCAAAACTAAGCCAATTTCTCAACAATCGCAAATCTAATAAGCCGATTTCTCAACAATCGCAAAGTTAATAAGACGATTTCTCAACAATCGCAATCCAGTAAGCCGATTACCCAATGATCGCCGATCTCGAATAGGTCGAAGGATCGAGTTCATCCCCTAGGCCCTGACTAAGACCGTATTCTTTACGGCCCCAATTTTTGTATGGTGAACCCGAGAGGATCGTATCATTTTACGACCTCGCAAAATCTAGTTCGATATCGAAAGTAAACAAAAATCGACTAAGTACAAAAACCGAGATCAGATTCAATCAAAATGTAAAGCCGAATTCATTACAAGCCAAACTGGGCCACGCGCCTCCTTGGGCAAAAAGAGTTGTACAAGAAGCCCCTTGGGCAGAAACAAAAGTTTATCAAAACTAAAATAAAATATGTGAAAAAGAAAAACAACAATCAGACATCCTGATCCCTTATAGCAATCGCCCGAGATCGCGAGCTGATTCAAACCAAACATGTCAAGACCTGGCAGAACCTCCACCCCCATCGGTAAGGAGATCTCTGGATGAACGGGTTCGATAAACGGCGACACCGCGAGATCCTCTTCAGTAAGTTTGCAAGGCGCGATCGCTTCATATTCGGCCGACTTCTCAGCCTTAAGCTTTTTCAGCTTCTCAATATGGGCCGGCGGAACAACGATGCCGTCCTTCTTCTCATGGACATCACAGAAGCTAAGGATCCCATGGACCTGGTTGAGACCTAGGAACCGCTTCTTCATCCGATCGATAAGGAAAAGATGGTCCTTCACCTTTTGTAGACGAACCTAACACTTCTCGGTCACCGCTTTACGTTTCATTATTTCCTCCGTACGGGTTCCCCTCAGACGAATCGTCTCTCTGTTCAAAGTACGATCAAGCGCATCTTTCTCCGCAGCTAGATAGGAATTTGCAGCTTTCAAGGCAGCTAACTCTTTCTTCAGCTCAGCAACAGCAAAATCACTAGCTTCCGACCTCGCCCCTTCAGCAAGCAGCTCCTTCTGCATCTCTTTTGCAGCATCTCCGACCTCGAAAGCTTCGCAACGTGCCGAACCGAGCTCACGATCATATATCCCAACGAGCTCGTTCGTTTGAGCCACCATCTAAAAGCAACAAAAGAAAAACGTCACTATTACTCGGCAAAAAAAAAACAAAAAGAACAATTGAGAAATTTTACTTACATCCGCCGTGGTGCGAGCTAAAGACTCGGATTGAACGAGATCTTCAGTAGGGGGCACATTCCGAGAACAAAAAGTCAACTGACGTTATAGATCGGCACACGCCCCAGGGTCGTTAATAACAGGCTCATCCTTGTCATAGTCGAACTTGACAGAATGAGCCGAGGGTCCAGAGGATCGATGTCTTTTTGAGGCAGCAGACCGACCTGAGAGGCTACCTTCAGCGACCTCGGTACGCACGCTTAAAACGTTGTCTCCCGCATGGGGAGATGATGCGGACATCAATCCAATGACTGAACCATGCGACGAAGACACACGTGAGGGACATACTGAGGTAACAAAGACTCAGGAAAAGACTCAGGAAGGTCCAATAACCCGAGCTAAAGCCAAGGAGTTGAGTATAGGACCAAGCAACAAGCATGAAGCGAATCAAGTGCATCAAGTGGAGGAAGATCATGTCATCAAGATTCCAGAGGTGGCTGGACCTGTCACAAGAGCTAGGAGGAATAAACTAAGGGAAGAGTTCAACGTCTCCATACAGGCTCTACTCGACACTGCACTCGACATGCCACTCGACATGCCACTCGACATCAACGTCGAGTCCAATTCACAGGTTCGTATTGTTTTCAATTATTCCTGTCTTCTTGCAGGTGATAAGGCCCCAGCCTAGTGCTTCATTTACGCCCACGTTAAGTCCACATCGAGTCCTTTTAGTTTGTCTTTTTGTTTTATTTGATTTGTTAAGCACACTTTCCATATAAGGAAACTCCATGTTGTTTCCATTGAGAGTGTGTGTCGTTTGCTTTTAATTTCTTACAAGTCCTGTTGTTTTTCATTGAGTCGCAACCCTAGAGGTTGTAGCCGTAAGGATCGATCTATAAGATCCAAGGCTGTGTATCTTTTAAAAAACAGATTATCAATAAACGAGAATTTTCTTAAAGTTGTGAAACTTTGTCCTTGATCTTGTCTTTGTGTGTGATTCACAAAGCCACGATTGTCAAGCTGTATCAGGGAGCCTATCATCCTCCTTGTGGTGCTTATCGAACCATCAACACTTCCCTCCTTCAGATCTCACGAAAGGAGCTTCGAGCTAGTCGTCGGGTCTATCCGCCCCTTTGGTTTGCGAGTGTGTGTGTGTGTGGAGGAGGAGCTTCGAGCTAACTTCGCTCATTCAGATCCGAACCATTAGACTTGTAGATCGAGTCTTATATCATTGGTATCAGAGCCTAACCAGCTCCTATCCCAGGTTGTTTCTTTTCAATCTTAGTTTTGTTTCAATTCAATCATAAAAGCCAAAATTATTTTTCGTCTGTCTTGTTGTTTGAATTTTATAAAATCACAAACAAAATCTTAAAAATATTTCGTCTTTTGCTTAGGGTTCTCAAGTCGCATTAGCATCTAGGAAAATTAGTGATCGTAATTTAGAAATTCATTTGGTAATTTAGTTTCACTTAAAAAAAAAATAATAATAAAAAAAAAATAATAAAAAAAAATAGTACATCTAGGGTTCTTAGTGAACACCAATTGAATTGTCTTCATAACTGATGTAGGACGATTGTGTCTTTCACTTGTGTTACAATTCATTCCTTGTTTCGTCTGTGTGCATCTAGTATTTGTTAGGATTCATACCATATAGCTATCAACATTACCGTGCATCATAAGCCATCACCATCGCATCTAGTTTGTTTGAGACTTTTTGTGTCGATTTGATTCCTTTTCCTTTTGATTCAATTGTGTTCAGGAAAATTTACATTATCCTTAGCACCTTGAGTCAAGTCGGATTGGCGTAAAGCATGGCTGACGAGGGTCCTGAACGTCAACAAGATATGATGGAACTTTTACAATCAATGAGAGCCGAAATGAGAACTATGAACCAACGCATTGCTGATAATCACCAAGAACTTGGCACTCGCCTCAATCACTTGGAACAACCTCAACAACAACCAGCAGGACCCAACTTACGAGCCCTAGGAGTCCAACAACCACTGCCAAATCTTCCTGATCTTGAAGAAGAAGTTCTCTCAGAATCCGATGGAGACTCACTCGACACACTAGCTCGACATCAACGTCGAGTTGATCCTCTTCGGAGACACCGACCAAGAGAGGTAGAACCTAGAGAAACTAATCACGATATCAAGCTAACTCCACCATCTTTTGCAGGCAAAACAGATCTTGAAGCTTACTTGGATTGGGAAAGGAGGCTTGAGTACATCTTTGAGTGTTATGGGTACCGAGAGAACAAAAGGGTGGCTGTAGCTGCGGCTCAACTCACGGGAAACGCCCTAGCATGGTGGGACAGAACAGTAGCTGAACGAAGACGACTTCACTTTGGAGCTGTCACCAATTGGCCCGACATGAAGTACCTAATGA
This sequence comes from Eutrema heterophyllum, assembly GCA_002933915.1. Classification (NCBI taxonomy): domain Eukaryota; kingdom Viridiplantae; phylum Streptophyta; class Magnoliopsida; order Brassicales; family Brassicaceae; genus Eutrema; species Eutrema heterophyllum. Next base: position 93,638 of record PKMM01018581.1, read on the forward strand.
GGTTGAGGTATGTCCCTGAACATTTTCATCGAGACTTACAAAAGCGTTTCCGTAAGTTAAAACAGGGAACAAGGAGCGTGGAGGACTATTTTGAGGAGTTTGAAAAGCTAATGAACTCGCTGGAGTTGGAGGAATCAGAGGAGGCTATGATGGCTCAATTCATCGATGGATTACAAGATAGGATTCAACGAAAAGTTGAGCGTACCAAGTACAAGAGCTTACATGAACTCCTACACTTATCAGTCCAAATAGAGCAACAGATTAAGCACAAGAACAACAGCAACACTCGGCCCAGAAATATACCACAGACATGGAGAAATGATGTGTCCAAAGTACAAGACAAGGGAAAGGCTGTTGAGATAGATTCCAGGTTCAAATCAAGAACATCCGAACCACAAAGGGGTTTCCGTGAAGAACAAGGTAAGTCTTCTAACCAATTTAATCGTACTCGTGACATTACTTGTTTTAAGTGTCAGGGAAGAGGACATATAGCAAGAGATTGTCCAAACCGGAGAGTAATGATCATCACCAACACGGGAGAATACGAGTCACAAGATGAGGCTGTAGACGAGTCCGAAGAACACGGGGAAGACATCGAGTATCCGGACACCGGGGAGTAACTCATGATACGACGAGTTCTCAATGTTCAAGTAGGACCTGAGGAGACCGCACAAAGAGAAAATCTCTTTCATACACGATGCACCATCAATGGCAAGGTTTGCAATTTAATTATAGATGGTGGTTCTTGTACTAACGTGGCCAGCAAGCTTCTTGTTGAGAAATTAGGTCTCGTGAAAACCAAGCATCCATGCCCATAGAAGCTTCGGTGGCTCAATGACAAGGCCGAGATGAAGGTCTCCGAACAGGTAACGGTTCCATTTAGCATTGGTAAATATGTTGATCAAGTTACTTGTGATATAGTGCCCATGCAAGCTGGACACCTCCTCTTAGGGAGACCATGGCAATTTGACCGAGAAACTCAACATGATGGACGTACTAACCAATACTCGGTGACACACCAAAACCGTAAATTCACTCTTGCACCCCTCAGCCCATCACAAGTCCATGCACTTCACGCAAAAATGGCTAAGGACGGAGAGGTAAGTACATCGAACCTTTATGTAAGCTACGGATCAGTTGGTAAGTCCCTTGGTGCCAAGGGCGCCCTACTACTAATGTTCTACCAAGAGTGTCTAAGTGCAGATACAGGTGCTCTAGATATTCCCGAGGAAGTCCAACCCCTACTCCAGAGTTACTTGGACATATTTCCCGAAGAACTACCACCCGGACTACCGCCACTTAGAGGTATAGAACATCAGATCGATTTGGTTCCGGGAACAGCTCTGCCGAACAAACCCGCTTATAGGATGAATCCGGAGGAAAGCAAGGAGCTGGAGAAACAAATCAGTGACTTACTAGACCAAGGTTACATCCGAGAAAGTCTTAGTCCATGTGTTGTGCCCGTTCTGCTCGTACCAAAGAAAGGAGGTACTTGGAGAATGTGTGTAGATTGTCGTGCCATCAACAACATAACCATCAAGTACCGGCACCCTATCCCACGTCTCGACGACATGTTAGACGAGCTCTGCGGTTCCACACTCTTCTCAAAGGTGGATCTCAAAAGTGGATATCATCAAGTACGTATGCGCGAAGGCGATGAATGGAAGACTGCTTTCAAAACCAAACATGGGCTATACGAATGGCTTGTCATGCCCTTCGGTCTCACCAACGCCCCCAGCACCTTCATGCGTTTGATGAACCAGGTTCTTCGTTCTTACATTGGAAAATTTGTTGTAGTTTATTTTGATGACATATTAATCTACAACAAAATTTTTAAGGACCATTTAGAACACCTAGAACTTGTATTTAAATCACTTCGGAAGGAAAGCTTATACGCTAACCTAAAGAAGTGTGTCTTTTGTACTAACAAACTTGTGTTCTTAGGATTTGTTATTAGTGAACAAGGTTTACAGGTGGATGAAGAGAAGATAAAGGCTGTCCGAGATTGGCCCACTCCCACTACCATCGGACATGTTCGGAGTTTCCACGGCCTAGCTAGCTTTTATAGACGGTTCGTCAAGGATTTTAGCACGGTAGCTGATATATCATGGTTTTTACCCCTTTTAAGCCATGATATAGGTCCGTTTTATAGAGTCTTTCTATTATTTTGCAGTGTTTTAGAGTCTTTTACAGTTTTTAGCTTGTTTGGAGCATAATTGGAGATATTGGAGCTTTCTGGAGCATTTTGGAGTATTTTGGAGCAAAACAGAAGTTCGTGTAGCTGAGTACCCGATTTGAGGCCTCAGTATCGATCGATACTAACTAGTATCGGTCGATACTCACTGAAGCACGAGTCGCGACTTTAAATGAAGATTTGAAGAACTTCCCAAGTGGACACAAGACAGATATTTGGATTAGCTTTCATTTGGAAGTGGTTTGAGGTCATTCCAACGGTGCGATCAAAAGTTATGCCAGTTTTTGTGAAGACAGTCCAGTCTGGCGAGCAGTGACTAGTGTCGGTCGATACTACCTTAGTGTCGGTCGATACTAACTACATGAAAATAGGAAACGTGACTTTTTACAAGTCTTGAGAGTTTGCACCTTGGTCCAGAAGTCTTTAATAATTACAAGAAGCCCCAAAACGTGTTTTAGCATTATAATTAGGTTTTTCAGCCACTTTTGTTGGCTAGGCTTGATTTTACTTCTGTTCTACTTTGGTTTTTGGAGAGACAACTCTGAACTCCTATTTTTTCTTATTTGATTTCTTTGATGATCTATTCAATCATGTTTATTGTTTCAATCTCCATGTCTGAGTAGATCCCTTGTTAGGTTCAGGGTTCTCATAAGGGTTTTCTCTGAATGTTAGGTTAATTGATTGATTAGGATTCACCATCTGAATTAGTTCTTCACCTTAGGTTGTTCCCATAGCTAATTCTAGGTTGAAGAATCTAGAACTTAGATCTTAGGATAATTGGTTAGGCACGAGAGTGCGATTGATTACTTGACAGAACCTAGGTGAGCAAAATAACTATTCGCAAAGAGATTTGGTTTAGTTGTTTTGTGAACAAATCAAACCTGAACTAAAAGCTGGTTTAGACTTTAGGATTCGCAAAAAGATTTGGAATTCTAGGATTTAGACTTAGATAGTTTTCGCAACGAGAGTTGGTTAGCTATACTTTAGTGATTTGAGTTCAAGAACCGCGCTAAATCTGCCTGTTAGTTAGTTTACTTACATTCATTGAATTCCTGAGAAATACCCTGAGCCTATCCTTTTCCTCATTGAATTACAACTCGTTTAATTTACGCATTGCATTTAATTACATCTCTTTGGTTTAGCTTGATTCTAATCTACATAATCTATTGTGCGATATCTAGAGTCCTTGTGTTCGACCCCTAACTATACTGCAACACTGCTTTAGTACTATTAGGGTATTAATTTGAGCATATCAAATTTGGCGCCGTTGCCGGGGACTCAATTTCGCCATTAGACTTTAGATTAGAATTTCGACTAAGCTCGTCGGTATCGATCGATACTACCCAGTGTCGGTCGATACTCGTCGCGTTTTTTTATTTTTATTTTATTTTGGTTACTTACGTACTTTTGACTCTTTTTTTTCAGGGAAAGCAAAGAAACCAGCAGAGATGAACAACCCATTGGTTTTGATTCGTGATGAGGCTGGTACTTTGAGAGACCAAGAGGGTCATTTGTACAATGAGAGAGGGCAACGTCTTGACGAGGAAGGAAACGTCATTGCTCCTCCAGCTGTTGTGAATGATGGGAATGCTGTGGTTAATCGTGCTAGGACGCTTGGAGAGTACAACAGACCTGATCAGTTCTATGCCAATCGGTCTGCGATTCGTATTCCCACTTTTCGGAGGAATGACTTTGAGCTGAAGCCTGCATACTACACACTTGTGGGTCAGCACCCTTTTCATGGTCTTCCTCATGAGCATCCCATGGACCACATTGAGAGGTTCGAGGACTTGGTCACTAGCATCAAGTACAATGGAGTGTCCTACGACTACCTGTTCTGTAAGCTTTTCCCATACTCTCTTGGTGGGGATGCAGCTTACTGGCTGAAGCAACTACCTCCTGGATCACTGACTACATGGGAGGAGACGAAGAATGCGTTCCTGATTAATTTCTATGATGATGCGAGATCCGAAGAGCTCAGGAACAAGATTTCTCAGTTTTCTCAGGGTTCGACAGAGGCACTCAAGGCTGCTTGGGTGAGATTCAGGTCATATCAGAGAGATTGTCCGCACCATGGGTTCACTCAGGTTCAATTGCTGGGTATCTTCTTCAGAGGGATTGATGGGAGGTATCAGATGGCTCTAGATGCTGCGAGCAATGGAAATTTCTACACGAGGTATCATGACGATGCGTATGTGCTCATTGAGAACTTGGCGTCTAGCAATAGCGCCAAGAGTGCTGATCTCGAGCGGAATAGGCTGAACGGGAGCGTTGATGGGTCGCAGATTGCTGAGGTGCATGCGAAGCTGGATTCGGTGCATAATTTGCTGATGGGTAAGACGAAGTGAGAGGTGTTAACTACATTGGTGTTGCTGGATTTCAAAGTCAAAGATATCAATACCCACCCACACCACCCAGAGCTCCTGAAAGCAAAGTTGAATCTATGCTGGAGCAGATTCTTGAGGGACAGCAGAAGATGACAGTGAATTTTAATGGGAAGATGGATGCTATGTACACAGACCTAAATGGAAAAATCGAAGCTCTTAGCATTCATCAGAAGATGTTGGACACTCAGGTAGCTCAGACTGCAGCCGTTGTCAAGGGAAAGATGGTTCATGCACAGAATGAACACGTCAATGCAATCACCTTAAGAAGTGATGAAGAGGTCGATCTTGCTGAAGTTGACGACGATGAGGCTCCCGAAATCGCCCCAGTATCGATCGATACCACCCAGTATCGGTCGATACCCATCCAAGGATCTACCAAGTACGTTTTGAAGCAACAAGCATCGATCGACACAACTACCTGTGTCGATCGACACCAAGCTGAAGATGACGATTGGGATTCTGAAAATCCCCCTGTATCGACCGACACCAGCTAGTGTTGATCGATACCCGCCCAGACACCTGCTCGAGTCGTTTCAAACCCACTAGTATCGATCGACATCACCACTAGTATCGATCGACACCCCTCGCAGACTGAGCCAGAAACTGAGACAACACCCAAGATTGTCAAGGAACGTGTCTACAAACCTAGGGTGCCATATCCTATACCACCTAGACACCTCATGAAACCCATAACTGCGGAGAAGTTGTTCGCTTTTGAGAAGATGGTCAGGAGGATTCCCCACACTATATCTTTTGAAGAGGCTTTCGAAAACCGTCCTTTGGAGTGTTACTTACAAAATTGCAGAGAGACTGAGGAAGAGATTAAGGCACTCTTCATCAAGGCCAGAAGTACACCACCTCCGATGAAACAGCTGACTAAGAGAGAAGACCCAGGGAAATTCTCTGTTCCATGCTGCATCTCTAGAGTCAAGTTCAAGGAGTCCCTAGTTGACTCAGGGTCTAGTGTCAACCTCATGTCAAGGGAGAATGCGGAGAAATTGAAAGCTGATATGGGATCTCCCAAGACACTTCTCACATACGCAAACTCCACCAACTCACTTCCCTATGCTACGATCCTCGATTTGCCAGTCGAAGTAGGAGACTGTCTGGTTCCTACTGATTTTCAGGTTGTGGAGATGAGCGAAGGATCTAAGGTTCCTTTAATTTTGGGAAGACCGTTTATGGCTACTGCTGGCGCGATCATGGACACACCAAACAAGAGAATCTCTTTCTCCTACATTGACGAAGAGGTCTACTATGACGCCATCCCTTCTAGAAGAACACCCAGACATGTCTCATGCATCACCACTGCTGCCGGCGAGACGCTGATGATCGATCCGTTGGATGAGCCTTGCTATGAGCCAAAGGTCGCGACCGTTTCGGATGAACCTCCCAGCATCACCAAGAAGGTTGCTAAGAAGGCTACAACAACAAAGAAGAAAGCGAAGAGCAAGAAACTCGACAGTGCTGCCCAGGTCACTTTGATCCCTCAGAAGTGTGATGGAGACTCGATCGAGTACAAGGTGAAGCACAAAGGAGCCTCGAGACCATTCGCCAAGGCTAGAATTATTCTTACTCCAGAGCTGAAAGAGAAAGGAAAGGAGGTTATAGAGAGCATGCTGAGCAGAACTCTGAATCTGGAGATGTCTACCTGTGGAGCTTACATGGGAGTGAGTTCTCAACCTCGCTCTGACTAATCACCTGAGCCAAAGTCAAGCTAATGACTAAAAACAAGCGCTTGGTGGGAGGCAACCCACTGGTAAGTTATACATAAGTTTTTCTATTATTTTTGTTTTTGATTTTTGGTTTTGTGTCTTGTGTTTCACGTGCAGCAGATTCAGAAGAGCAGCATCGATCGACGCCGACCAGGTATCGATCGACACCATCCACGCGACGAAGGAGCAGAAACTTGCTACGAGTATCGACCGATACCAGTGCTGTATCGGTCAACACTCATCACCATCTCGGGTAACTCCTTCGGATTTTCACCAATTCACTCAGCTCTTCCGATTTCTTTTACCAACTCTAGGCTAGATAACACTGGGGACAGTGTTGTTTAAGTCTGGGGGAGGTAGTCGCTGACATTGTGTTTGTTTTTCTTAAGAGTCAGTCGTTTTTGTGTCAAATTTGTTTTATTGAGTCAAAATTTGTTGGAGATTATGATCGTGTTCTTGACTCTTTTGTTCTGGCTTTGCTTCTAAGTGACCACTGTTACAGAATCAGCTACAGATCGACTAATGAAAAATCCAAAGGCTGATCAGTTAACTAGAAGACACACATGTTTCCAGCAGAGTTCCTTTAAAGCCTGAGCCAAATTTTTGCACTTCATCGACGTGGTTAGTATTCACAGAGCTTGATTCCTCATTCATATCTGACAAAGGAACCCATGTGTTTGAAAGTGATAGTATCTCTCTCCCCTGTTATAAGTTAATAAATAAGAGCATAAAAGATTAAATGATTTTCTTCTGAGTAGAGGGCTAGGAAAATTTCCAGCAATCCCATTATTCTACTTGGTGAGGGATGATCACACAGAGGATTGGAAGCGAGGCTAGGATTTTCGTATGATGCCATTATTCGCCTACACCCTTTGATACATTGAGAGGGAAGAACCGGGGATTCGGTGGCGAACACCATCAATACTCGCGTCTCATACCTTGATATGTATATGCGAATCAAAAAAAAAAAAAAAAGAA
>PKMM01018581.1:101975-137533 GCA_002933915.1 Eutrema heterophyllum
TTTTCTTATTTGATTTCTTTGATGATCTATTCAATCATGTTTATTGTTTCAATCTCCATGTCTGAGTAGATCCCTTGTTAGGTTCAGGGTTCTCATAAGGGTTTTCTCTGAATGTTAGGTTAATTGATTGATTAGGATTCACCATCTGAATTAGTTTTTCACCTTAGGTTGTTCCCATAGCTAATTCTAGGTTGACGAATCTAGAACTTAGATCTTAGGATAATTGGTTAGGCACGAGAGTGCGATTGATTACCTGACAGAACCTAGGTGAGCAAAATAACTATTCGCAAAGAGATTTGGTTTAGTTGTTTTGTGAACAAATCAAACCTGAACTAAGAGCTGGTTTAGACTTTAGGATTCGCAAAGAGATTTGGAATTCTAGGATTTAGACTTAGATAGTTTTCGCAACGAGAGTTGGTTAGCTATACTTTAGTGATTTGAGTTCAAGAACCGCGCTAAATCTGAATCCTGTTAGTTAGTTTACTTACATTCATTGAATTCCTGAGAAATACCCTGAGCCTATCCTTTTCCTCATTGAATTACAACTCGTTTAATTTACGCATTGCATTTAATTACATCTCTTTGGTTTAGCTTGATTCTAATCTACATAATCTATTGTGCGATATCTAGAGTCCTTGTGTTCGACCCCTAACTATACTGCAACACTGCTTTAGTACTATTAGGGTATTAATTTGAACATATCAGTAGTTGCACCACTCATAGCCGTGATCAAGAAGTATCAGCCATTTAAGTGGGGAATCACTCAAGAACAAGCCTTCAATACCTTGAAGGAGAAGCTAACACAAGCACCGGTTCTTTCTTTACCTAACTTTGACATTATTTTTGAGATTGAATGTGATGCCTCAGGTATAGGAATTGGAGCTGTGTTACACCAGAACAAGAAGCCCGTGGCATTCTTCAGTGAGAAACTCAATGGAGCTGCGCTCAACTATCCGACATATGACAAAGAGTTGTACGCCCTAGTCCGAGCTTTACAGACCTGGCAGCACTACCTACTGTCCAAGGAGTTCATCATCCACACCGATCATGAGACTCTTAAGCATCTTCGAGGTCAAACAACACTCAAGAGGCGACATGCATGATGGCTGGAGTTCATAGAGACGTTTCCTTACGTCATTAAGTACAAGAAGGGCACGGACAATGTGGTAGCCGATGCCTTATCCCGACGATACACACTAATCACCACACTAGACGCCAAGATCATGGGATTTGAGCATCTCAAAGATCACTATGCCACGGATCCTGATTTTTCCGAGGCTTATGAAGCTTGTGGTAAAGGTGATTTCAATTCATATTATTTGCATGATGGATTTCTTTTCAGGGATAAAAGACTATGCATACCAAGAGGATCCATGCGTGACTTGTTACTTAAGGAAGCTCACGGAGGCGGCCTTATGGGTCATTTCGGCGTTGACAAGACATTGGCTGTAGTAACGGATCATTTCTATTGGTCCCATCTCAAGAAGGACGTCGAGAAGACTTGTGCCAAATGCGTGACTTGCCACAAAGCCAAATCCAGGTCCCATCCTCACGGTTTATACTTACCTTTACCTATCCCTAACGCCCCTTGGGAAGATATTTCCATGGATTTTGTCTTAGGGTTACCACAGGTTCAGCACAAGGATTCAATCTTCATGGTGGTTGATAGATTCTCGAAGATGGCACATTTCATACCGTGCAACAAGACCAATGACGCCTCCCAAATCGCCGATCTGTTCTTCAAAGAAGTGGTGAAACTACATGGTATTCCTAGAACTATTGTCTCTGACCGTGATGTCAAATTCTTAGGACACTTTTGGAGAACCTTGTGGAGAAAGTTGGGGACAAGGCTCTTGTTCTCGACTACTTGTCATCCCCAAACGGATGGACAAACGGAGGTGGTAAACCGTACTCTTTCCACTTTACTTAGAGCCACACTCGGAAGAAACTTAAAAACATGGGTTCATTGTCTACCATTTGTTGAGTTCGCCTATAATCATGCCAGGCACTCTACTACTAATCTCTCTCCCTTTGAGATAGTCTATGGTTTCAGGCCGTTAACACCGATTGATCTAACTCCTATCCCACAAACCGAACAAGTCAATGTCGATGGCAAGAACCGAGGCAAATTCATAAGAAAGCTACATGAACAAGTGCGAGACAGAATTCTCAAGAAGACTGAGAAGGTCAAAGCACAAAGGGACAAAGGACGCAAACAAGTCATCTTTGAGCCCGGAGAGTGGGTATGGATTCACATGCGACCGGAGAGGTTTCCTCGGAAGAGAAGTTCCAAACTAGCACCCCGAGGCGATGGACCATTCAAAGTGCTTGAAAGAATCAACGACAACGCCTACAAGCTGGAGCTTCCAGGTGAGTTCAATATTTCACATAGCTTTAATGTTGCTGACCTTTCACCTTATGTCTCAGATGAACAAGTTTTGAGGACAAAACCTTCTCAAGAGGGTGAGTATGATGCGGACATCAATCCAGTGACTGAACCATGTGACGAAGACACATGTGAGGGACATACAGAGGTAACAAAGACTCAGGAAAAGACTCAGGAAGGTCCAATAACCCGAGCTAAAGCCAAGGAGTTGAGTATAGGACCAAGCAACAAGCATGAAGCGAATCAAGTGCATCAAGTGGAGGAAGATCATGTCATCAAGATTCCAGAGGTGGCTGGACCTGTCACAAGAGCTAGGAGGAATAAACTAAGGGAAGAGTTCAACGTCTCCATACAGGCTCTACTCGACACTGCACTCGACATGCCACTCGACATGCCACTCGACATGCCACTCGACATCAACGTCGAGTCCAATTCACAGGTTCGTATTGTTTTCAATTATTCCTGTCTTCTTGCAGGTGATAAGGCCCCAGCCTAGTGCTTCATTTACGCCCACGTTAAGTCCACATCGAGTCCTTTTAGTTTGTCTTTTTGTTTTATTTGATTTGTTAAGCACACTTTCCATATAAGGAAACTCCATGTTGTTTCCATTGAGAGTGTGTGTCGTTTGCTTTTAATTTCTTACAAGTCTTGTTGTTTTTCATTGAGTCGCAACCCTAGAGGTTGTTGCCGTAAGGATCGATCTATAAGATCCAAGGCTGTGTATCTTTTAAAAAACAGATTATCAATAAACGAGAATTTTCTTAAAGTTGTGAAACTCTGTCCTTGATCTTGTCTTTGTGTGTGATTCACAAAGCCACGATTGTCAAGCTGTATCAGGGAGCCTATCATCCTCCTTGTGGTGCTTATCGAACCATCAACACGTCCCTCCTTCAGATCTCACGAAAGGGGCTTCGAGCTAGTCGTCGGGTCTATCCGCCCCTTTGGTTTGCGAGTGTGTGTGTGTGGAGGAGGAGCTTCGAGCTAACTTCGCTCATTCATATCCGAACCATAAGACTTGTAGATCGAGTCTTATATCAGGAGAGTTCGGAGGAAGGTTAGCGTTCCCCTCACCAACCTCATCGTCTCCGACCTCTTCCACGTTCACTCCATCATTCGGCCCTTTGACCTCGCGCCTGGATGACTTTCGAGACGAATTCTTTCTCTTCCTCTTCTTCTGCCTTTCGGCCTCCAACCCGGCTCCAGGATTTACTTCCCCTTCAACTAGAACCCGCTCCTCTTCAGCAACCCGATCTTCATCATCGGCATGTTCGCCTTGGTGGATTGGCGACACTTCGGCAATATCCTTGTCATCATCCATCTCGGATGCAATGTCATGAATATTGTCAATCTTCATTCTTCTTTTGCGACCGGATGGGTTTGCTGGATAAAATTAATGTTAGAAAAACGGCGACGACAAGCAGGGTAGATGAATTACCGAGATGAACCTTTGAGAGCTCGTTTAGCCTTCAAGTCGAGTTTCTCCTGGTACGCTTCCGGCCAACGAACCTTCCCAGCCGCACTCAACCTCTTCTCGTGCTCGAAAGTAAAACTTAGGATCGTTGTAAGGAAGCTCGGCGTATGACGAACTGAAAATACAAAATAAAAATTGTCAAACAGGGGAGAAATCGAAATGGTAAGGAGTAAGCCGATATCTATCAATGGGAATTCTCCATTGAGTCCGGTAATTTCCATCAGGCCGCGATACGGAGAGGTCGTCAATCTAGATGTAGAAATAGCGAGTACGCCAGCTAGTGACCTTGCTCGGCTTATTTCCCGTGACGAGGTCGTATCCCGGTTTCGCGGTGGCCGTTAGAAACCAAGGTTTCTGTCTCGTAATGTTCACACGGAATAGCCTCTCAAACACCCGGACATCAATCGGAATGTCGCAGTCTTCCCCAAGGATTAGAAGCCCAACGATATTGATGATCGTGGCAGGCTGAAGTTGGGAGATCGCGACACGTCGGCGCTTACAATACTTGTAAAGAAGCTCAGGAAGAGGGAATTCGAGGCCACAACTTCTGAAGTAATCCTCATACACACAGATGTAACCTTCAGGGGGCATCCCAAGGTCTCTGGTCATCATTCGGGATGCGAAAAATGATCTCGTCAGGAGCTCCACGTAGAATGGTATCTCTTTTCGATCGAGTTGGCCCAACCGAGGCCGGCGTAACAATTATACGAGCTGTTGACGGAACAACCTCGTCCGCCGGATGGACTCTTTCTTCTTAAGCCTCGGCAAGCTCGATAGCCAGTTCCCCATCTAGCCAAACTTGGTCGTCTACTTTGGCAAGATGCCTATTTTCAAGATCGGTGGCCAACTCTCCATCAAGCCAAACTTGATCATCCTCGGCAATCTGCTCATCTTCTAGCTAAACATGAGCATCCGTCTCACGATTCTCTTCATCCACAAAATTCGGAACTTGGATAGCAGCTTGGGAACAACTAGGAACGGCAGGAGCAAAACGGGAGTTGCGACTGACCAATTCTTGTCTAACCCCACTCAGACCGTCATCGGACGAATCGTCAGGATCTGAATCGCTAACAAACAACTCGGGAGCGAGATCTGGAATTTTTTGAGAGGGAGTTCGGTCGTTAACAGAAGTTGAAGCGGATTTCGAACTCATCTCGATCAAAGAAAGTAAAACTGAACAATACAACGAAGAATAGTTTGAAGATAGATCGGAAAATTCAAAGATCTTCAACGCATATTAGAGGAGTCACGGCGGAGATCGATCGGAGAACTTTTAAAACAAAAATATATAGAGAGAGAAAGAGAAAGCGTACCTTTTATAAGTAGGAGTGAAGTGAAGAATCAAAGGAGTCGAGGGATATTAATATAGTAAAGAGCAATTATGGTGACTCTTCGATTTCTGCAACGGTTAGAGAAACTCAATCGACACGTCTTTTCAGAATATATTCGCCAAGCTCAAGTTCAAAAGACCAAGTCAAACCCGTCGATCTCAATCATAAACCGAGCAAGAGATTTCATCGAGAAAGTCACCGATCTGGAAAGCTTTTACGCAGCATAAACGATCTCAAAGTATTAAAGGAAATCTACCGATCTCAATTCCAACCAGGCTAAACAATTCTTCATGAAATTTGCCGAACTCAACAGACTCATTCGCCGAACTGGGGGGGACTAATTGTTAGTGGTGAGTTTAGCACTCCCCGGTTTAGCCCGACTCGAACCGAGACCGGTTCGATCAATTCCGGTTTACGACGGTTCAGACCCAAGGAAGGAAGGCCCAAGATCGCAGAACCGATCTCCGAGCCCGAGACAGGCCCGTTTCGTCGCAGCGCCGACTTCCAGAGTCAAGGAAAGGCCCAACTCGTCACGGAAAAAGACCGACCTCCGAGATTAACAGAAGATTTCCTTATCTCTAAGGGATTTCAGGATAATTTCCTTTTCCTGAAGGAACTAGGAAAATGAAGTTTTCCCGTCTTAAACCGACTTAAAATCCTATAAATAAAGAGACATTTTCATCATAATCATCTCATTCACAATCTGAGAGATAGAGGAAAGAAAGAGCTCACATCTGCTGATCTTTGTTTCCGTTGTCTTCTCAAAGTTTTTACCAATTTCAACGTCTTTGTAATGATTCGCCGAGTTCAATTAATAAAAACGAGATTCCGACTTAAGTTTACTGTTTTACCCCTTGTGTGATTTTAACAATCAACAATACCCATATGTTGACAGACTTTGATGTACAACGGAAGCCTCAGCAACCAGCAGATTGTTGTTGGTTTCAACGGTTTGGACTTCTGAAAGCCACCTTTCCACTTCATCTAGCCGTCTTCGGCCCTTGATTTCTTCAGCATCGACCTTGCGTACCACATCATCTCTTCTTGCTTTAAGATCCTCCAATGCACTCTTCAACTCGTCAAGATTACCATCAAGCTTGGAAATGTAATATGCATGTCCAGCAAGGAAACCACAAACTAGTAGAATAAATTCTGAACAGAGAGTCGAGACAATGTCAGCCATTGTGCTCAGGATTCGAGAAAGACGAAAGAGAATCACGATGAGAAGAGCAAATCTTAAAATTGGAAAGGCTAAAATTTTGGGGAGCAACAAGAGGGAAGCAGATCTTTATGCAGGATCATTTTGTGTTGACTTGGAATGTTCAATTTGTTTTAGTTGGACTAATTATTATTTGCTTTCACATAAGGCTCCAATTCTAGAGAGTTTAGAAGAACGTTTGCAAATCTTTGCTTTCACATAAGGCTCCAATTCTACAGAGTTTACATCTCGAAGTTGATTTACATACATGTTGTGCTATGGATATTGGAATATTGCTCGGAATTGCATTTGGTCGCAATGTGCGTGAATTGTTACTGAACGTTTACCACGAGAAGAAGAAGAAAAGGTCATTCATTTTTCCTCCAAGCTTGTATACATGTGAGACACAACAGACCTTGATTCTCAGGTTTCTTGTTCTTAAAGATGTGCCTTCTCACTTTCTCAGATTTGTCTCAAGTCCCTTAAAACCCTGCATCTTGATTATATGGACTACAAAGACGATGCATCGGTTCCTAACCTTTTATCTGGCTGCCCTTGTCTTGAAACTCTTGTCGTCAGACGATTTTCTTATGGTGGTTATATGAAGACTTTTACTATTGCGGTGCCATCTTTGCAGAGTCTATCAATTTATGATGAATACTACGATGGAGGGCATCGGGGTTATGTGATAAATGCTCCTTGTTTGAAATACTTGCACATTGATGTGAAGAAGTGTCTTAAGTTTTGTCTAACTGAGAATTCTCCGGAGCTCGTGAAGGCACATATTTCATGTGAAACAATCAATGAGAAGCATTTGGGATCTCTAACGTCAGTTAAAATGCTTACTTTGCTCTTGGGGTCACCCTTGGAGGTAACTTTTTTTTTTAATTTGCTGGGTTTATGATCCAGCAAATAAAAACCCTAACGAAGGAAATATACGAGAACTGTCCCCAAACAAATAAAAACCCTAACGAAGGAAATAAAAATATCTCGAGAGATCTTCCGAGGCCATTTCCACGGGAATCAAACAAAGATGAAGAAGATGATAAGAGAGCTTACATGGAATTGGGGGAAAAAGACGGTTCTTTGTGATTTTCCGGTCGATCTATCCAGCGACGAGAGGGGAAAGAGAAAAAGTGGGGACATGCGTTAATTATATTTGATAGCCACTACAATGTTTTATAAATTTAATTAGCTACCTAGAATTTAAGTTTAACCGGCTGGCTATAACTCCATGGTTGACTAGACAAGTGTTATTTTCTTTTACACCAAAAACTTTATATAGTATATTGATGACTTATGAACAGTGTTTACTAACGAATGTATTTTTTTTTGGTAACGAATGTTGAGAGTTTTATATTGTTACTAATCATACCAAATCTGGGAAAACGTGATGAATTTTTTGAATATTTCGTCTTGTTAAATACATAGTACATATATAGATAAAATAGGCGGATTATGTAAAATGTAAAGCAGTCGATTTGTATCACCACGTTTGAAACAAACAGCACATATAAATCATTAATGTAATGTAAATTGTATGTAAGTTTTTATCCAAAAAAAAAAAATTGTATGTAAGCAAAAAAATCGGTTATGCTTGAACCGGTTATTGAACAATACAATCGAAGTGGGAAGAAGGATCATAGAGAGAAGGAGAGAGGAAGGTTCGGCGTTGAAGGCAGACACGATGAGAAGAGAGATCACATCAATGATGTCCCATACGCTTACATAATCCGCCTATTTTATCTATTGTACTATGTATTTATCAAAAATCACAAAAACCAGTTTTTATTATAGTTTTATAAAAATAATAAATTAGATATTAATTCATAAACATAATGACGGAGATGATAAACGATATGTTATTGTATATTTTTATCATAATCAAGCTGTCTGAAATTTTAAATATTTAAAATTAATAAATATTTATATCATACGGTAATATGAACGGGCGGATTAGAATTATGTTTTTATAATCATGGTCCTTTTTGGATTAATATGAACGGACGGGAGAAAATTCCGACGTTTGTGAATTTTCAGAGGTTTGTGAAAACGAAATAGGTTTGTAATCGTGTGTTCATAGTTGGGTTTAATGAATGCTAGTTTTGTCCCCTTCAAAAAGTGGGTGCTATTTTTATGAACTTTTACATTTTTGTGCCATTTAAGAGAATTGCCCTTATAATTATGTTTGTATAATCACGGTCATATTTAATATTAGAAAAAATTAAATCTACAAAAACAAACTATATCTAAACACAAATATAAATATTTGTCACTTATTAAAAAATTATATCTATAAAAACAAATTATATATAAATGCAAAAAAAACAAATTATATTACAAATTTTGATAAACAAAAAAAAAAGGGCAATTCTCCTAAATGGCACAAAAAAACTTAAACTTCACAAATATAGCACCCATATTTGGAAGGTGACTAAAAGAGGATTCATTAAACTCAATTACAAACCTATTTCCTTATCATCGCTAAAAATCAAAAACCTCTGAAAAAAGGTCGCCACCATCGTCGGAATTTTTGCTGGGGTTTGACGGAATTGTCGTCGGAGTTACCGAATCTTCAAACAATTCTTTGGAAGTCGAGGTAATTTATTTCCTTTCTTTGTCTCCTTCAAACAATTCTCCAACCCATTTGAAACCTATATCGAAATCTCAAAATTTTAAGAAATTCAAAACATTCATCCTTGTCTATGGCTTTGACTGAGAGATTTGGAAAGATTCGTTTTTGTATGATATTTGAGATTTTGTTTGTAGAATGAGTATTTTCAAGTTTTAGGTTTCGGCAAAAATTTGGGGGTTTTGAGAAATTTGGGGGTTTAGGATTCCATAAGCTGTTTTTTAATCCTATGATAGTATGGAATATAAATTGCGATGAAGCACCTATATAAAATCTCAAGAAAAAGAAGATACAAAGTGAAATTGGAGAACACAAAAAATTGCGACAAATTCTGCTATTGTATGATTTCCACTAATTAGTTTGTTCTGTTTGCTATAAAAACTTCATTTGACAATTGTCGTTTTGTAAATTTCATATCACGAGGTTTGAACTGTATGATCTTCATCAATTGGTTGCTTCCGTTTGATCTTCACAAAAGATAATGGTTGAATGCGGAATTTTGTTTGAAAACCCTTAATTCCTAAGTAGAACTTATGTTTTTACTTGCAGCGGAGAAGTTAAGAGACAAAGAAGAAACGAAGTTGCACATTTTCCAAGGAATCTTTGACGTGAATTGTAAGTCTTGTGTGTAATCAACATGATTCTTGTAAATAATCGGACATTCACGTGTTAATTGAAGTGACACATATTAGTTATTATTGTTAAATCTGGTAGAATATTCGTATAACCTGTAATATATGTATGCTCGATTGTGGTTATAGTGTCTTTGAGGTTAATTTTCTTCAATTGGATTATACATTTAGTACTCATGCATTTTGCTTCCTTGTCTTTTCTTCTTTATTTCATAAAGTTATGGTGGAGATATGTTATGTTTGTGAGAACTGGTACTACGGAAATCGATGATGGATATTTCAATTTTTGCTT
This sequence comes from Eutrema heterophyllum, assembly GCA_002933915.1. Lineage (NCBI taxonomy): Eukaryota > Viridiplantae > Streptophyta > Magnoliopsida > Brassicales > Brassicaceae > Eutrema > Eutrema heterophyllum. The sequence goes on from PKMM01018581.1 coordinate 111,918, forward strand.
TGAGATTTTTGATTTGTGAGATACGAGAGATGCTTTCGACTAGAGTCTCTGCTTGATGAGAGGCAATGTTGTTCTTCTTCTGATTTGTTAGACCATATTCTTTGGGAAACTACATATTATCTGTTCTAGAGTTTAATCTGCATCGTTTCTTAGACTAATGGTGCCGGTTTTTGCTTCAAAAATGAAATCAAATCAACGAAAGACAATAAAAAATGTTATGACTTTATTATATAGCTTGATGGAATCTTTGTTGATTGTGTTTTGTACATTGTACATTAAGAGTGCTTGTCGCAGGTATCCAAAGCATTATCAAACTAATTTTTTGTGTTACATTATTAATATAAACAATTATGCCAATAAATTGAATGACAAAGCAGCATATGATCGATTGTATGTTTGGGATGATTTTTGCTGTTAGTTCGGTAATAAGGCGGATACAAGCTTGGTTAGCTACCTGCCCTCAATGTTTGTTTTTGAAATCTGATTCACTCTAGGGATCATGGTCAAAGGCTTTAGCTTGCTTCTACAATTTCTTTTTCATTTCAAGACAGTTATAGTTGATAGAAAAAAACTGGAACCTGATAGTGTCTGACCATTTCCGATAGTAAATTTAGCACATGTTGTTTCTCGAATGTGGCCTTGTAAATTTGGTTTTACGGTTGTTTAAGTTCATCCTCTTGTTGTTGATGTTATAATCTTCTTCCTATTATGCTGATGTTATTATTTTTCTTCTGTTTTTGTTTCTTTAGCAAAAAGTTGGGCTATACTGGTTATTGATTTGGCTGATGTTGTTTGAGGGATAAGTGTTGCATGAAGCCGGGAGACGTGTTAGCATTCATCTCGTTCCCTCCATAATCCAAGCTTCCGTTACAAGAAAAAACAAAAAAGATTCCCCATTAGCATTGATTTTGCTAGAGGATTTGGAGGTATCTCATTCTTAAATTCATGATTCTAAATTCACTATTGTTGTGATCATCTTCTTTTGATTCGAGGTTTTCTAGCTTTTCAATTCGCATAGCTTGAACCTTGAATTCGTACCATAGAACTCGTTTCTTTTTTTTTTGTCCAGTCCGTATCTTTGAGGGAAAAGCTCGTTCTTGCTAGAATTTTGCCTGACGAGACTCCAAAGATAGATGTTTAAGTTGCAAAAGCTTGTTGTTTTGTTAGTTTCTGGATAGTTTTGGTTATGGATTTAGGAAGGCTTATAACTGTTTTAGGAAGACTATTCTAAAACCTTCAATTTGAGTTCTAAAACTTTAAGATTCCCATTACTAGTGAATACTAAAAGTAACAATTATGAAAAATATCTAATTGTTTGTTTCAAACGCTAATATACATCGATTAGATTCTTGGTTCATTGATTTGTGCAATTTTAGTAACATTTCTTGGTGATTTAGGAAGGCTTATTACTGTTTTAGGAAGACTATTCTAAAACCGTCAATTTGGGTTCTAAAGTTTTAAGATTTCCATTACTAGTGAATACTAAAAGTAGCAGTTGTAAAAAATGTCTAATTGTTTGTTTCAAACGCTAATCTACATTGATTAGATTCTTGGTTCATTGATTTGTGCAATTTTAGTAACATTTCTTGGTGATTTAGGAAGGTTTATTACTATTTTAGGAAGTCTATTCTAAAACCGTCAATTTGAGTTCTAAAACTTTAAGACTTCCATTACTAGTGAATACTAAAAGTAACAGTTGTGAAAAATGTCTAATTGTTTGTCTGTTTTAACAGTTGAAAACACAATGGGAGATTCAATGCCTACAAGGATCAGGCTCCCTGAGCTCTAATTTGCAATAGGAGATGAGCCTAATCAAGTTGCAGGGCCAGCAATAAACCATTTTGCAGTATACAAAAACGTCGACGTAGTCAAACAAATTCTCGGCGATGACTTGTTCCAAAGGATAAAGGATTCTTTTTTAGGACCAGTTCTGAGGTTTAGCTCAAGAAATCTGCACCTGTCTGCGAAAATAATACATTGTCTGCTTACGAGATCATTAAAGACAGGTAAAAAGAACGAGCTTTGGTTTTATTTTGGGGCTTAGCCTATGAGATTCTCCATTAGAGAATTTCATATGGTAACTGGTCTTAAATGCACTGAGTGTGAAGAAGTAGAAGACAAAGACTCTGAAGTTTATAAGTACGATTGGGGTACAGATCATACACCTAAGGAGCTAATTGAGGTGCTTCGTGTTATACCACGGGAGAAAGTCGAAGAGAGGTTCTCTCTTGGTATGCTAATAGTGATTGAGAGCCTCCTGCTCCAGAGATACAAGGGGAACAGGTTCTCGAAACTGTTGATTAAGAGAGCTCAGGACATGACTACCTTGATGAACTACTCGTGGGGAAGAGATACCTTTGATGTACGGCTCAACTCGATCAAGCGAAAAATCCCATCGCATCTGAATAAAGACAGATACGAGCTGCATGGATTTCCTTTTGCTCTGCATCTCTGGATTCTGGAATTCGTACCTTTGCTGCAAGCAGCCTTCAGCAAGGTGAGCAGTTTGGAGCCAAAAACGGCATTTCTCTGTGAGAAATACATTGATACAGAATCTCCAGCACTTGAACAAGTTAGGAGCATAGAAGGATATGCTAATGTAAGTTTTTACTTCTTGAAATAACTTTTTTTTTCTCTATCATATATATCATTGATTTAGCTTGCATGAGTTAGCAATTAGAAACGTTGATTTCTGTTTTTGCAGCTGAGGGTAGTATGCGTCTTACCATCCATACCAAATGATCCAGAAAACAAAGTCTGTTTGGAAGACATAGATAATTCAGATCTGGAATCATTGGTGGATATTGTGAAGAAGGGTTACAAGTTAACAAAAGAAGACTGGGAGAGAGAATCAGTGGATGTTATGGATGCGATAGAACAAATGGCTAAAAGTTCTTATCAGTTTGGTAACGCGGTGAGAGAGAGACCATCTGGTTCGGGCGAGTCGCTCGTGTCGAAGCTGGACAGGCTCTTCGAGATAGTTCAAAGTGGGTTCAGTAATGTTAATTCCCGCTTGTCGAAAATAGAAGAAAAGCTGGGGATATATGATCCTGCAAATACAAATGATGAGGTAAACAAGATTTTGTGACACATAACCGTTTATCACACTTGTAGGTCAAAAAAGTTCTACCTAAAAATACTTTACAAAAATTTCTCTTGCAATTAACTTTCCATTTTTTTTTTTTGTAGCATCATGGCACAGATAGCGGAACCCAAAGACAAGAGACACCACAACATGAAGATCAAAATAATGAGGTAAGATTTTCTGGTACCCATACTGAGTTTAGGAAGTATTCATACAAATTTAGCAAACCCTCCCTAAATCGTCAATCTATTAAGTTTCAGAGGATGTTTCATCTCTAGGATCCTCAATCTATGAAGAATAAACCAAACTTTTAACCAAAAATTTAGTTCGAATAAAATATTTCTCTTGCAAGTAACTCTTATCATTTTTTTTTGTAGCATCATGAAACAGATGGTGGGACCCATCCGTCTAACAAATCTCCAACTATCCCAAGCAATACTAATGGCGGAGTCCAAAGACAAGAGACGAAACAACTGGAAGATCCAAATGATGATGAGGTAAGATTTCTCGTATTCTTGTATTTTAAACATTTAGGGGAAAATCTGCCTAAACTTGTATCAAATGTATTTGCAGAATATTGCAGAATTTCTGACTCAGATCGGATCCTCTATGGATACACAACCTATTCAAAATGATGATCAACAAGTAAGTTTGGAAAATTTATCGCTAAATGAAGAAGTTTTTGTGTATCACAAAGGTTACTGGCGTAGAGGATTTGTCAATATGATTATTAAGAATGATAAAGTCTCAGTCCTCATTGATCATACACAAGAAATCTTCCAGTTCAAAATTAATGATATAAGGGTTCCTAAAAATTGGGTAAAGCAAACAAATTCTTAGTTAAGGTTGAAGATCATTGTGTTAGCCAAAGACGGATCTCACTGAATCTGAATTTATGTTTTTACAATCTTTAGGAAACACAAACACAAGATATTAATGGAGATGGCGTAACCCAAACAGAGGAGGTGCCCCAAACAGAGGAGAATTCACCTGTTGAGGTAAGGTTTATGGTCTACTGTAATAGCTGTGTTATTGTAATAGCTGTGATTCTATTCTAGTTCACATCGGCTAATTAATTAGTGAGATTGATTCCTTGGTTTAGGAACAAGATTTGGAGTTGTTAGATTCAGTTTATTAAGACGTTACATTCTGATTTGGAAATTCTGAATTTATGTTTTTTACAATCTTTAGGAAATATAAAGGCAGGAGATTGATGGCGGAACCTAAACAGAGGAGGTGACCCAAACACAGGAGGATTCACCTGTCGATGTAAGGTTTATGGTTTTTAACACGTACTTTTAACATTTAAAAATGTCTAATTGTTTGTTTCAAACGCTAATCTACATCGATTAGATTCTTGGTTCATTGATTTGTGAAATTTTAGTAACATTTTTTGGTGATTTAGGAAGGCTTATTACTGTTTTAGGAAGACTATTTTAAAACCGTCAATTTGAGTTATAAAGCTTTAAGAATCACATTACTAGTGAATACTAAAAGGAGCAGTTGTGAAAATGTCTAATTGTTTGTTTCAAACGCTAATCTACATCGATTAGATTCTTGGTTCATTGATTTGTGCAATTTTAGTAACATTTCTTGGTGATTTAGGAAGGCTTATTACTATTTTAGGAAGACTATTCTAAAACCGTCAATTTGAGTTCTAAAGCTTTAAGATATTTAGTGGAAGGTTCCTAAACCTGAAAAAAAGGTTCCTAAAATGTTTTGTGTTTTGCAGTCTGGTACAGAGCATGTGGTTCCGATCCAGTGCTCTTTGGTGTGTGATAAAAGTCCATCGGAAGACGGAGCACAAACGAAAACACAAGAGACGGCCCAACAGGGACATACAAATGACGAGGTATGATTTCAGGGGTTTTCCACTTGTATTTTTTAAACTTTTTGTCAAGTCTTAATGAAAATTTATTGTATTTGCAGCCACATTTACAAGTAGGTGCTCATGTGGAGATCAAATCTGAAGAAGGCGGATGGTTTCCGGGAACATTGACCCAAAAACTTGAGGATTTTGATCTATACACCATGGAGTATTCAACCGTCTTCCTGGACAAGAAGAAGAATCTAAAAAATGTCATGGAGACCGTCAGCAAGGAACGGATTCGACCTCCACTACCTTCATTGAAAGGTAGTTCGAAGGAGTTAAGGCTGCTGGAAGAAGTGGAAGTGTACCTGAACGGCGGATGGTGGGAAGGAAAAGTGAATTGTATACTGAGGGGCGGGAAACACGGCATCTTAGTTACTCTAACTGATATAGTCGAAGAAGTTTTGATTGATAATATCCGGATTCCCAAGGAGTGGTTGAATAGAGCCTGGGTTTCCAAATTAGAGGTAGTGTTCAAAAATTTTCCTAAAACACATTTAGTTATATAAAATCACGATTTAGGAAGTTTTTTACATAGTTAAGAAACCATTTCTGAATCGTCATTAACCATTATCTTTGTTTTTTTTTTGGTCAAATGAGAAGGCAGAGATGATGAATGCATCAAGAAGGAAAGAACCTGAAACCCGAAAAAATGATGACACTGATACGAAGGCAAAGAAAAAGAGGGTGGAAGAACCTTCGCATCTGCCTGGTATGAAAAAGAGGGTGCATAATAAAGTTTTCTTAAGAAGGAGCGAACGTGAACTCAGACCAGCACAACCTAACAAGACTCCATTTCGTGAGCCAAAAAACCCGGCGTTATGTGTAACGCCGGAGGTAAATCAAGTCATTGATCCATTCATGACACCTCAATTCAACAAACTTTCAAGGTTATTTGATTGGAAGGGCAAAAAAAGACAAAGGTTAGAAAATCTTATAAACCTATCTATCAATAACGGAATAGAATTTCTTAACTGTTACTAACTGTTTTCAGTTAATTAATGCAGTATGAGAATTGCTAGCCTGCAAGTAGGGCCTTCATGGTTTACTAGATTAGAGGACCCGAAAAAGCATATGACGGCTGAGGTAATTAGTCAATAAAACTATTTTATTCTAATTAAGGTTGTAGTTTTTGTTTTAGTACAGAAATCCTAAATGCGTAAGACTGTTTCCAAAATATTTTTATTTAGGAAACATTTACAAGTAATTCAGGATCACATTCCTAAATGAGTAGGACTGTTTTCTTATTGTTTATTTTGTATAACTTTTGTTTGCAGCACGTTGAGGCAACATTATTGTTGTTGGAAAGGAGAAGGGACAACCATGCTGCATACTTCCACAACAGCCATCTCCCACGAGCTACCTTCATAACCCAAAACTTCTTTCATCTACTGTCATTAAGCTATACAAGATTCAAAAATGCTAAAGAAAGTGATAAAAATCATGGCTTTTCTGATGAGGTTCTTCTAATTCCAAGCGGGAAAATGCCACCAAGTAAAGTATGGGGTACCAATGTGGATGTGTGATATATCATGGTTTTTACCCCTTTTAAGCCATGATATAGGTCCGTTTTATAGAGTCTCTCTACTATTTTGTAGTGTTTTAGAGTCTTTTACAGGTTTTAGCACGTTTGGAGCATAATTGGAGATATTGGAGCTTTTTGGAGCATTTTGGAGCAAAACAGAAGTTCGTGTAGCTGAGTACCCGATTTGAAGCCCTTGTATCGACCAACACCACCTGGTGTCGATCGATACTGACACCATGAAGGAAGGAAGCACGTCACTGCCCGAGTATCGATTGATACCACTCAGGTATCGGTCGATACCGTCGTCCATGGGGAAGGAGACGCGACTTTTATGAAGAATTGAAAAATTGCAAAATTGCCCAAAAGACTTTATTATTTACAATTTAGCCCAAAACGTGTTTTAACATTATAATTAGGTTTTTCAGCCACTTTTGTTGGCTAAGCTTGATTTTACTTTTGTTCTGATTACGCTTGATTCTACTTTGGTTTTGGAGAGATTTATGAGAGAGACAATTCTGAATCTCCTTTTACTCTTTTCTATTTTATTTTATTGGATGATCTATTCAATCATGTCGTTGGTTTCAATCTCCATGTCTGAGTAGATCCTTTTGTTAGGTTCAGGGTTCTCATAAGGGTTTTCTCTGAATGTTAGGTTAATTGATTAATTAGGATTCACCATCTAAATTAAGTTATTCGCCTTAGGTTGTTCCCATAGCTAATTCTAGGTTGACGAATCTGGAACTTAGATTTTAGGATAATTGGTTAGGCACGAGAGTGCGATTAATTACCTGACAGAACCTAGGTGAGCAAAATAACTATTCGCAAAGAGATTTGGTTTAGTTGTTTTGTGAACAAATCAAACCTGAACTAAAAGCTGGTTTAGACTTTAGGATTCGCAAAGAGATTTGGAATTCTAGGATTTAGACTTAGATAGTTTTCGCAACGAGAGTTGGTTAGCTATACTTTAGTGATTTGAGTTCTAGAACCGCGCTAAATCTGAATCATGTTAGTTAGTTTATCTACATTCATTGAATTCCTGAGAAATACCCTGAGCCTATCTTCTTTCCTATTGATTCACAACTCATTTAATTTACGTACTTGCTTTCAATTACATCTTTCTGGTTTAACTTAATTCGAAACTATACAATCTATTGTGTGAATTCTGGAGTTCTTGTGTTTGACCCCTAACTATACTACGGCAACTGCTTTAGTACTTTTAGGGTATTAATTTGAGCATATCAAATTTGGCGTCGTTGCCGGGGACTCAATTTCAACATTAGATTTCAGTGAAGAATTTCGTCTAAATCGTCGAGTATCGATCGATACCCCTTGGTATCGGTCGACACCCGACACGTTTTTTTAGTTACTTACGTTCTTGATCTTTTGTGTTTCAGGTGTATGCCTACTCGAGAAACCAGGAGAAACAAGAACGCTCAGCTAGTTGATTTGTTAAACGAGCAGCTAGCACAGTTGGAACGCACACTCAGAAAAGCAAAGAAGCCAGCAACGATGAACAACGATCCAGTGGTTTTGATTCAGGATGAGGCTGGTGCTTTCAGAGACCGAGAGGGTCACTTGTGCAATGAGAGAGGGCAGAGACTCGATGGAGAAGGGAACGCTATTGCCCCTCCAGCTGCAGTGAATGCTGCGAACGTTGCGATTGAGCGTGGTAGAACAATTGGAGAATGCAACAGACCTGATCAGTTCTACGCAAATCGATCAGCGATTCGTCCTCCTGCCTTTCAGAGGAATGATTTCGAGCTAAAGCCTGCGTACTACACTCTTGTGGGTCAACACACTTTCCATGGTCTTTCTCATGAGCATCCCATGGATCATATCGAGAAGTTCGAGGATTTGGTCTCTAGCATCAAATGCAATGGAGTGTCCTACGACTACTTGTTCTGTAAGCTTTTCCCATACTCTCTTGGTGGGGATGCTTCTTATTGGCTCAAGTAACTACCAGCTGGGTCATTAACTAACTGGGATGAGACTAAGACTGCCTTCCTAAATAACTTCTATGACGATGCGAGATCAGAAGAGTTTAGGAACAAGATTTCCCAATTTTCTCAGGGAACGACTGAGGCTTTCAAGGCTGCTTGGGGAAGATTCAGATCGTATCAGAGGGATTGTCCACATCATGGGTACACTATGGTTCAGCTACTGAGTTTCTTTTTCAGAGGGATTGATTGGAGATATCAAATGGCTTTGGACTCTGCGAGCAATGGTAACTTCTTTACCAAATATCCTGATGATGCTTACCAGCTGATTGAGAATTTTGCGTCGAGCAATAGCACAAAGAGTGCTGATATGGAGCGTAAGAAGCTAGTTGGTGGTATAGAGGGTTCACAGATTGCTGAGGTGCATGCGAAGCTGGATTCGATGCATAATTTGTTGATGAGCAAGCAGCGGAAGGTTGTTCATTTTGCTGATCATGTCGAGGTTTTCAAGGAGGATGAGGTAGAAGATGTTAACTACGTTGGTGGTTCTGGTTTTCAAGGTCAGAGGAATCACTACAACAACAACTTTCAGCAAGGAGGATTCAAATCTGAGGGTTATCAAGGTGGTCCTAGGTCGAATCAGTTTAGCCAGAAACCTTTCCAGAGCAGTGGTTACACAAGGAACTATGGGAGTTCATCCTATCAGCAGGTACCTGATAAGACTCCTGAGAGTAAGATCGAGGATATGCTTGAACAGCTGGTTCAAGGGCAAGAGAAGATGACGGTGAGCTTTAATGGGAAGTTGGATGCTCTGTGCACCGATCTGAATGGGAAAATCGAGGCTCTCAACATTCATCAGAAAATGCTGGAAACTCAGATAGCTCAGACTGCAGCAGCTGTCAAGGGAAAGATGGTTCATGCACAGAATGAACACGTCAATGCAATCATCTCGAGAAGTGATGAAGAGGTCGATCCAGGAGTGAAAATTGGCCCAACTGCAAAGAATCTCGTCGATCTTGCTGAAGATGACGACGATGAGGCTCCCGAAATCGCCCCAGTATCGATCGATACCACCCAGCATCGGTCGATACCCGTCCAAGGATCTGCCAAGGACGTTTTGAAGCAACAAGCATCGCTCGACACCACTACCTGTGTCGATCGACACCAAGCTGAAGATGACGATTGGGATTCTGAAAATCCCCCTGTATCGACCGACACCAGCCAGTGTCGATCGATACCCGCCCAGACACATGCTCGACTCGTTTCAAACCCACCTGTGTCGATCGACACCACCACTAGTGTCGATCGACACCCCTCGCAGACTAATCCAGAAATTGAGAAAACACCCAAGATTGTCGAGGAAAGGGTTTACAAGCCTAGGGTGCCATATCCTATACCACCTAGACATCTCATGAAACCCATAACTGCGGAAAAGTTGCTCGCTTTTGAGAAGATGGTCAGGAGGATTCCCAGCACTATATCTTTTGAAGAAGCTTTTGAAAACCGTCCTTTGGAGTGTTACTTCCACAACTGCAGAAAAACTGAGGAAGAGATCAAGGCACTCTTCATCAAGGCCAGAAGTACACCACCTCCACCTAAGCAGCTGACTAAGAGGGAAGACCCAGGAAAATTTTCAGTTCCATGCTCCATCTCTGGAGTCAAGTTCAAGGAATCCCTTGTTGACTCAGGGTCTAGTGTCAACCTCATGTCATGGGAGAATGCGGAGAAATTGAAAGCTGATATGGGATCTCCCAAGACACTTCTCACATACGCAAACTCCACCAGCTCACTTCCCTATGCTACGATCCTCGATTTGCCAGTCGAAGTAGGAGACTGTCTGGTTCCTACTGATTTTCAGGTTGTGGAGATGAGCGAAGGATCTAAGGTTCCTTTAATTTTGGGAAGACCGTTTATGGCTACTGCTGGCGCGATCATGGACACACCAAACAAGAGAATCTCTTTCTCTTACATTGACGACGAGGTCTACTATGACGCCATCCCTTCTAGAAGAACACCCAGACATGTCTCATGCATCACCACTGCTGCCGGCGAGACGCTGATGATCGATCTGCTAGATGAGCCTTACGATGAGCCGAAGGCCGCAACTGTTTCGGATGAACCTTCCACCATCACCAAGAAGGTTTCCAAGAAGGCTAAGACAACAAAGAAGAACGCGAAGAGCAAGAAAGTCGAAATTGCTGTCCCAGTTACTTTAATCCCTCAGAAGTGTGATGGAGACTCGATCGAGTACAAGGTGAAGTGCAAAGGAGCCTCGAGACCATTCTCCAAGGCTAGAGTCATTCTTACTCCGGAGCTGAAAGAGAAAGGAAAGAAGGTTATAGAGAGCATGTTGAGTAGAACTCTGAGTCTGCAAGTATCTAGCTGTGGAACTTGCATGAGCGTACGCTCTCAACCTCGCTCTGACTGATCACCTGAGCAAAGTCAAGCTCGTGACGTTAAACAAGCGCTTGATGGGAGGCAACCCATTGGTGAGTCTGTACATACTTTTTTTTTATTTTCGTGTTTAATTTTTGGTTTTGTGTCTTAACGTGAAACAGATTTTGAGGAGGAGTATCGACCTACACAAGGCCGTGTCGATCGATACCAAAGTCGCGGAGAAAGAGCAGGAATCGGCCATGAGTATCGATCGACACTACAGAGTGTCGATCGACACCGCGCGGACAGGTAAGTTTTCTTTTAAAACCCTCGGGTTTTTCTTCACTCCTTTCTTCTCTATCGATCGATACCGCCTCCTTTTTCCTCTCAAATCCCATCTCTCTCGTTTCTTCACCGATTTTGGTGATTCAAGTGCCTAGATTCATTGCATTTTCATCCTCTATCTCTTCCTAGCATTTGTTTCTCCAATCAGCAAAGGTACGTATCCGAAATTCCACTTTTTCAGTCCGAAAATTTTTAAGTTTGTGGTTTGTGATATTTTACTCTTTAGCACTTGTTTTTCTTGACAATTGTCATTTGCTGAGATGCTCTAGAGTAGTTTCGTACCCTGCATTACATTCGATTGCCTTTAGTTTTGACTTTTGGATGATTTGGACTGTGGAAACTCGATGAACTCGAAATAGCTTATAGTGTCGATCGATACCCTCCAGTATCGATTGACACCATGCGTGTCTGATGCTGCGATTTTGCTGTGATAGCTGAGAGGTGTTGGATTTATGTTGTGCCTTTCTGTCTTTATTTGCAGATGGCTTCTAGGTAAAAGAGAGCGAGGACTACTGCAGCTGCTGCAACGGGCGCTCCATCTGCTCCTGAGAGGTGTTGGATTTATGTTGTGTCTTTCTGTCTTTGTTTGCAGATGGCTTCTAGGTAAAAGAGAGCGAGGACTACTGCAGCTGCTGCAACGGGCGCTCCATCTTCTAGGTGAACGAGAAGGCCAGGATCCCTTGTCATATATATTGGACCAGGACGGAGAAGGAGGTTGTGCAGAGTGACGACTGCATTTACAGACCCATCTTGGAGGAGTGGGATGACTATGACACGCTGCACTATAACGCGTGGTTGGGAGTTGTTCTAGAGCCTACTCAGTTTGTTGACGGGGTCTCCATGCGTCGTTTGGGCCTTGACACAGAGCTGTCCCGTCTGCTTGAGAAGATTGGTCTTGACCACATGGCGACTCAGCAGTATGATCTTTACCCGGACTTGGTTCGTCAGTTCATGGCGACAGTTCGCGTCTACTACCAGGACGAGGTTCTCCGGGATGCACAGGAGGGTACTTTGACTTTCATGGCTTGTGGGGTAAGGTATAGGTTACCACTCCCTGATCTCTGTTGTAATGCCCGCGTTCCGGAAGAATTGATTATTGGGGTAAATAATTAATTCGGGTTTGTTCCGGGGGTAGTATCGATCGATACTGGCCTGTATCGATCGATACCAGCCGGGTTTCCTTATTGTCTTCTTCCTCTTCTCTTCTTGCGGTCGATAAAACCATTCTTTGGAAAAATCAGAATTGGTCGAGAGAGAGAGAGAGAGAGAGAAAGGAAAAGAAAGAGCTTGGTAAAGCTTGGATCTTGCGAGATCAAGAGAGTTTGAGCTTGGTGAGAAGCTTGAAGAAGAGGTTAGAAGAGCGTGGGTTAGGCGTGAGCTAAGGGAGAAGAGAGAGAGGTCTTCTAGAGCTCGATCCATCCTATCTAAGGTGAGTTGTGACCAAAGGTTAGCAATTAAGCTTGTGTGGTGCTTTGTTAAGCTTGATTGATGAGTTTGTGGGGCGATTTATGGGTTTAGATTTCGTGTAGGTTTTGAGTCGCAGGGGAGTATCGATCGATACCATGGGTGTATCGATCGATACCATGGGTGTATCGATCGATACCATGGGTGTATCGATCGATACCAGTCCCTTGTCGGTAGACTCGAGTTGTTTTAGTATCGATCGATACCTGGTGTTGTTTTCAGTATCGATCGATACCAGTCCCTTGTCGGTTGACTCATGTTGTTTGAGTATCGATCGATACCAGGGGTGTATCGATCGATACCAGTCCTTGGTTGTGCCTTGGAAGCGTGTTGTGTGTTTACTTTTCAGGATGTGTGTTTAGCTTTCCTTGGAGTAGAATTGTTAGGCGTTGGTTTAGTTGTTCATGGTTTTGAATTGCTAATTGTGCTGGAAGTTTTAATTGGTGTTAATTAATTCTTCGTGTTGTTAATTGCTGATTGTTGTGCTTGTTGTTAGCCTGTTGTTGGGAGGATCAATCTCACTCAGCGTTTGGTTAGCCAAATGTTGATGCATCACTTTTGTTGATGCAGGTAAAGATAAGGCGTGATCGTGGAATCGAGGCAGTGAAAAGGGGATGACTAGGACTCGGGGTTTCTGTTGTTATTGTTGTTGCTTTTGCTGTTGTAGAACTTGTTCTTATGTTGTTTAATTATAAAATAAAAAATAAAAAAATGCGGTTGTTTCAGTTTGGTATCAGAGCCCATACGGTTCTATGAGCCTAGGTGGTTCTAGAATAAATTGGGTGTGTGTGGGGGTATTAGAATCATCCTCTTCGAGCCTTGCGAGATTCCACGGTGAGTATCTTTATTGTGATGATTGTTTTTAGTTTTCTTAGCTTGTGCTTTTGCACGATGCAGATGACTAGAGGGCGTGGTAGAGGTCGTGGCTGTGGTAGGGGTCGTGGCCGTGTGCCGGAGGAGCAGGTCGAGGAGTCGCGTGCGAGTCAGGTTGGGTCTGAGGGCGTGGCCGGTGTGAGTGTCGTTGGGGCTGGCGCGAGCGCCAGTGTGGCTGGTGTTCCAGCGGGTGATGCTCGGGCCCGAGATGATCGCATAGCGGATCTTTTGACGAGGTTGTTGGAGCGGTTACCAAAGAGGGAACCGGCTCAGGCTCCTGTGGTTCCGGTAGTTGTGGAGGCTCAGCCTCAGGTGGCAGCTGCAGTTGCTGAGGAACTCCCATCCTACCTTAGGATGATGGAGCAGATGCAGAGGATTGACACGGGGTTCTTCTTTGGAGGTGCTAATCCTGAGGACGCTGATGCGTGGCTGAGGAGGGTAGAGAGGAATTTCCTCTCGAGTAGGTGTCCCGCGGGATACCAAGTGGACATTGCGGTCCATTATCTGGAGGGTGATGCGCATCTCTGGTGGAGGGGTGTGGCAGCACGGAGAGTTCAGGCCGTGATGGTTTGGGTGGATTTTGTGGAGGAGTTTAACTCCAAGTACTTCCCTCAGGAGGCATTCAACCGGTTAGAGTCAAGGCTTGCGAGTTTGACTCAGGGGGATCGGTCGGTACGCGAGTATGAGGTGGAATTCAACCGGCTCGGGTCTTATGTTAGACGAGCGGTTGAGAGTGAGTCGGCCCGTGTGTAGAGATTTCTGATGGGTCTTCGGGTTGACTTGAGGAACCGTTGCATGGTGAGGGCTTTTTGCACGGTTGATGAGTTGGTTCAGACTGCAGCTTTGCTTGAGGAGGGTCTGAAAGACGAGGTGGTAGCGATTACACCGAGTTTTCAGGCGAGACCTGTGCAGCAGCAGTCCGGTCCGAGCAGAGGCGGTAAGCCGATGCAAGGACAGAAGCGGAAGCAGTAGAGCGCTTCGAGAGGTAGTCGGGGTGGTCCGAGTTGCTTTGGTTGTGGGAGCATGGATCATCGAGTGGCGAGCTGTCCTCAGAAGGGCAGAGTGCGAGTGGATCCTCGAGTGTGCTATCACTGCAAGGAGGCGGGGCACATCAGGCCTCAGTCTCCCCAGTTGCGGCAGAGTGAGACCACGGTGGTACAGCCCGTCAGGCAGGTGGCATCAGCGCCTCGAGTGTACTCCATCACCGAGTCCGGAGAGCCGAGTTCCAGGCTGATCACAGGTATTTTTCTTACACTCATCTAAGTTTAATTCTGTGGGGAATGTCGTGCTTGTCGGGGTGTTAAGGTTCTCGGCACATGTATATGTGCAGGGACCTTGTGTGTTGGGGGTGTAGAGTGTCATGTGCTGTTTGACACGGGAGCATCGCATTGCTTCGTTTCCCCGGAGTTGGCCGAGAAGGCTAATCTTCGAAGCGAGCCCGGTGTGAGTTTGGGTTTCGTGGAGGTTTCTGGAGAGAAGCTCCTGAGAATTCACGGTCGGGTGCGAGACGTGGATGTTCAGGTAGCAGCAGAGTCCATGCCTGCCGATTTGATTATCTGCTCGGTGGAGCTGTATGATATCATCTTGGGCATGGATTGGCTCGGGAAGTTCAGAGCGCATCTGGACTGTCAACGAGGGCGAGTCGATTTGGAATTCTGGAGATAGCTTACCATCCTGGTAAGGCTAATCTGGTAAGCATTGTCTCGGACCGGGATCCTAAGTTCACATCGGATTTTTGGAATGCGTTTCAGGCGGAAATGGGCACGAAAGTGCACTTGAGCACGGCGTATCATCCTCAGACAGATGGGCAGTCCGAAAGGACCATCCAGACTCTGGAGGATTTGTTGAGAATGTGCGTGCTGGATTGGGGTAGTCACTGGTTGGATCACTTGAGCTTGATAGAGTTTGCGTATAACAATAGCTACCAGGCGAGTATTGGGATGGCTCCATACGAGGCTCTGTATGGGAGGCCATGTCGTACCCCCTTGTGTTGGACACAAGTGGGGGAGAGGAGCACTTTGGGTGCAAGTTTTGTTCAGGAAACCACGGAGAAGATCCGGGTTTTGAAGCTGAACATGAAAGAGGTCCAGGATCGGCAAAAGAGTTATGCCGATAAGAGGCAGAAAGAGCTTATGTTTGAGGTGGGAGATAGTGTGTATCTCAAGATGGCCTTACTGAGAGGTCCGAACAGGTCCATTATTGCGACTAAGTTGAGTCCGAGGTATATGGGGCCGTTTCATATTGTAGAGCGTGTTGGACCGGTAGCGTATCGGTTGGAGTTACCCGCGGTTATGCAAGCATTTCATAAGGTCTTCCATGTGTCGATGCTGAAGAAGTGTTTGCATAGGGGTGGCGAGGTATTGGCTGAGATTCCGTCAGATCTCCAGCCCAATATGACCGTTGAGGCGAGACCTTTGAGAGTTCTCGAGCGGAGGGTCAAAGAGCTTCGTCGGAAGAAGATTCCGATGATGTGAGGTCTGTGGGACTGTGACGGGGTGCAGGAGGAAACTTGGGAGCCAGAGGCGAGGATGGAAGCGAGGTTCCGGAAGTGGTTCCAGAAGCAAGCTGCGGCTTGAGTTCCATCGAGAGGCCCCAGTTTGGGTTGTAGCTGTATGCTTGTGTGTTTCATTTTGTATTTTCGTTGTGTAGAACGATGTTACATTATGATGTATAATAAGATGGATGTTCTTATTGTTGTTGTGAGCGTTGCGTGTTTCAGTTAAGCTTGTTCGGAAAAATGAGTCAAGTGACGGGACCGGGTTATTTCACTTAGCGGTTCTGTGTGGTGGGTCGGATTGCAGGCGTATGGTACTTGTTTGTTTTATTACGTTTTTATTAATGACCTACTGCAGAAAGTTGTTGGGTGTTAGAGCTAGCCTAGTCATGGTTGTCTTGACAAGTTTCTCTAAAGCGAGCCGACACTGGAGGGTGCGCAAGGGATGTGCGATGGCCTGGTTATTGGTTATACACGGTAGATATTCCGGGTACGGAATATGGGTGATGCCGGTGTTGCCTTGCGAGGATTTACACGGATCACGGGAGGTAGTTTAGTCGAGATGCTTATAGATGTGTGACTTATTGCTCGTTGAGAGGACTGGTTCCTCTGGTGCCGATAGCTCGCATGACTGTGTGTCTTGAGAGTGTGATTGGCGATGTACCCAGACTCGGAAGGTTTATAGCCTAGAGTGATACGTGATACCGTGGATTCGTAAGGAGTATATCCTAGACGTAGGATATATTGCCTAGAATTGAGTGGTATGGGGTATCGAGACTCTTACAGGTTATATTACCGAGTGGAGTGGTATGGCAGATACCCAGAACTCGGAGATGCTGCGGTGTCTTGGGTGCTGTGGTATGGTTGATACCTTGCGAGGTATGGTGAATATCCTGCGGGATATGGCAAATGCTCGGAACTCGGAGATGCTGCGGTGTCTTGAGTGATGGGGTCTGGCTTGTGTTTGAGCAATAAGTACATATGATGCCGCGGTGTCATAAGCATAGGGACTGAGTGGGAAACCTCGGAGGTTGGTATTGGACCTCGTGTGAGTGTTGAGATGGCCGGGTTGGCCAAGGTTTATGAAATCATTGCGACGGTTAAGGTTCATTGGGAGATGAACGGTAACGAAGATTCGAGGACGAATCTATGTTAGTGGGGGAGAATTGTAACGCCCGCGTTCCGGAAGAATTGATTATTGGGGGAAATAATTAATTCGGGTTTGTTCCGGGGGTAGTATCGATCGATACTGGCCTGTATCGATCGATACCAGCCGGGTTTCCTTATTGTCTTCTTCCTCTTCTCTTCTTGCGGTCGATAAAACCATTCTTTGGAAAAATCAGAATTGGTCGAGAGAGAGAGAGAGAGAGAGAGAGAGAGAGAGAGAGAGAGAGAAAGGAAAAGAAAGAGCTTGGTGAAGCTTGGATCTTGCGAGATCAAGAGAGTTTGAGCTTGGTGAGGAGCTTGGTGAGAAGTTTGAAGAAGAGGTTGGAAGAGCGTGGGTTAGGCGTGAGCTAAGGGAGAAGAGAGAGAGGTCTTCTAGAGCTCGATCCATCCTATCTAAGGTGAGTTGTGACCAAAGGTTAGCAATTAAGCTTGTGTGGTGCTTTATTAAGCTTGATTGATGAGTTTGTGGGGCGATTTATGGGTTTAGATTTCGTGTAGGTTTTGAGTCGCAGGGGAGTATCGATCGATACCATGGGTGTATCGATCGATACCAGTCCCTTGTCGGTAGACTCGAGTTGTTTTAGTATCGATCGATACCTGGTGTTGTTTTCAGTATCGATCGATACCAGTCCCTTGTCGGTTGACTCATGTTGTTTGAGTATCGATCGATACCAGGGGTGTATCGATCGATACCAGTCCTTGGTTGTGCCTTGGAAGCGTGTTGTGTGTTTACTTTTCAGGCTGTGTGTTTAGCTTTCCTTGGAGTAGAATTGCTAGGCGTTGGTTTAGTTGTTCATGGTTTTGAATTGCTAATTGTGCTGGAAGTTTTAATTGGTGTTAATTAATTCTTCGTGTTGTTAATTGCTGATTGTTGTGCTTGTTGTTAGCCTGTTGTTGGGAGGATCAATCTCACTCAGCGTTTGGTTAGCCAAATGTTGATGCATCACTTTTGTCGATGCAGGTAAAGATAAGGCGTGATCGTGGAATCGAGGCAGTGAAAAGGGGATGACTAGGACTCGGGGTTTTTGTTGTTATTGTTGTTGCTTTTGCTGCTGTAGAACTTGTTCTTATGTTGTTTAATTATAAAAAAAAAAAAAAAAATAATGCGGTTGTTTCATCTTTGACATCTACGGTTTTCTGCGGGATTGCAGGAGGGTTTCTCTTCCCGCGCAGCATCCTGACATGCAGGCATTTTGGGAGCAATTCGGGAATGGTGCTTATTACTCCAAGGAGTCCACTCAGATGGATATACAACACCCGGTCCTGCGCTGTTTGGTTAGGATCCTGAGCACCACTCTCTTGTGCAAGATAGAACCTAACAAGATGAGGGTGTCCGAGCTTCTGCTTCTGTGTCTGGCTATCAGAGACATTATTCCTGAGGAGGATTTCCCATGGCCTGAGCTTACAGAGGTCAACCTTGGCGCTGTCTTTGCACATCATTTGGTCTCTTTGAAGACCAAACCATTCACAGGCACGAGCACGAAGGCCAAGACAGAGGCAGTTGGTAGTCTCCTAACTCCTATTTTCCAGCACCTCGGGATCAGTACTACGAGCTGCAAGATAGTAACTATGTGTCGGTTTATGGATGAGAGTTACCTGAAGAACCTTACGTGGTTGAAGCCCCAGAGGCGTTGGTTCTTCACTACATCTGCTGGAGATTTTCTGGTGCAGCTCCCTAACGACGCGTTGACAGACATTCTCGAGGACCCTTCTCAGCTTCGTTTCGAGCCTCCTTCAGACCTGTTGATTCGAGCACCTGCGACTCGACGACACGCTCCTGCGCCTGCACCTGCTGCAGCTGACTTTCCATCTACTTCACTCCAGGGAGGACGAGCCCAGCGATCGCGCGCAGCGACCTTTTCTATCCCTGCACCATCATTTCCCTCTCCCTCGGAACTTCCGATGGAGCCAGCTGCCTTTCAGAGGGTGATGATAGAGAGTATGCGGAGCATCTGGACTGCTATTTCTCGCTGCCGCTGCATGACTGACACGGACGCTGCTCCTTCGTCTCAGCCTGGAACCTCGCAGACGCTGGTTGTTCCTTCTCCTGTTGATGATCCTGTTGCTGATGGTGACTATGAGGCGACAGAGCATTAGTCTTCTTCTGCTTTCACGTTTGTTCGTTTCTTTTGAACCTATGTCAGCTTTATTTTTGCATTTGAACTCATGGATTGATGCTTGATTATCTTGTTTCTATTAACTTGTTTTTGAGTGTTCCTAACAGTGCTAACTTCTAACACTTTGGATCACTTTCCCTGAGTTAAGCAACTTGATAACATTGATTTCAAATCAGTGTGTCGACATACAGCGAGTATCGATCGATACCAGCCTGTATCGATCGACACTCATCACCTTCACCGGTAAGATTTTCGATTTCCACAATCCACTTAGTTCATTTGTTTTCTTTCACCAAACTTAGGCTTGATAACACTGGGGATAATGTTGTTTAAGTCTGGAGGAGGTAGTCGCTGACATTGTGTTTGTTTTTCTTAGAGTCAGTCGTTTTGTGTCAAATTTGTTTTATTGAGTCAAAATTTGTTGGAGATTATGATCGTGTTCTTGACTTTTTTGTTCTGAATTTGCTTCTAAGTGACCACTGTTACAGAATCAGCTCTAGATCGACTAATGAAAAATCCAAAGGCTGACCAGTTAACTAGAAGACACACATGTTTCCAGCAGAGTTCTTTTAAAGCCTGAGCCAAATTTTTGCACTTCATCGATGTGGTTAGTATTCACAGAGCTTGATTCCTCATTCATATCTGACAAAGGAACCCATGTGTTTTAAAGTGATAGTATCTCTCTCCCCTATTATAAGTTAATAAAAAAGAGCATAAAAGATGAAATGATTTTCTCCTGAGTAGAGGGTTAGGAATGTTTCCAGCGATCCCATTATTCTACTTGGTGAGGGATGATCACACAAAGGATTGGAAGCGAGGCTAAGATTTTCCTATGATGCCATTATTCGCCTACACCCTTTGATACATTGAGAGGGAAGAACCGGGGATTCGGTGGCAAACACCATCAATACTCGCGTCTCAAACCTTGATTTGTATATGCAAATAAAAAAAAAAAAAGGGAGAACAAAATAAGAAATAAGTCTGGGGGAGAGAAAGTGATACAAAAAGTGTGAAATTGGGTGGTTCTTTGTCATGATATTGTATGGGAAAGAATCTAAAAGGTTCTTGGTATTAATCACAGCGATGAAACTAGCGATGATGGGTTTAATTGAACGATGCTGCGAAATAATGTGTGTAGTCTAGGGAAGCTGCAAATGCTTAAGAAGAAGTACATGGTGGTTAGTCTTGGAACTGGTTATGTGACATTTGGGTGCTTGGGAAAAGGGTCATTGCAGTGTTTCAAGAACAGGTGAGTCTCCGTGTTTTCAAACTTCTTTCTCTGGTTTAGTCTTCTATTTGCTTGAGGGCAAGCAAAGGCTAAGTCTGGGGGAGTTGATATATCATGGTTTTTACCCCTTTTAATATATGATATAGGTCTGTTTTATAGTGTCTCTCTACTATTTTGTAGTGTTTTAGAGTCTTTTACAGGATTTAGCACGTTTGGAGCATAATTGGAGATATTGGAGCTTTTTAGAGCATTTTTGAGCAAAACAGAAGTTCGTGTAGCTGAGTACCCGATTTGAAGCCCTTGTATCGACCAACACCACCTGGTGTCGATCGACACTGACACCATGAAGGAAGGAAGCACGTCACTGCCCGAGTATCGATCGATACCACTCAGGTATCGGTCGATACCGTCGTCCATGGGGAAGGAAACGCGACTTTTATGAAGAGTTGAAGAATTGCAAAATTGCCCAGAAGACTTTATTATTTACAATTTAACCCAAAACGTGTTTTAGCACTATAATTAGGTTTTTGAGTCACTTTTGTTGGCTAAACTTGATTTTACTTTTGTTCTGATTACGCTTGATTCTACTTTGGTTTTGGAGAGATTTCTGAGAGAGACAATTCTGAATCTCCTTTTACTCTTTTCTATTTTATTTTATTGGATGATCTATTCAATCATGTCGTTGGTTTCAATCTCCATGTCTGAGTAGATCCCTTTGTTAGGTTCAGGGTTCTCATAAGGGTTTTCTCTGAATGTTAGGTTAATTGATTGATTATGATTCACCATCTGAATTAAGTTCTTCGCCTTAGGTTGTTCCCATAGCTAATTCTAGGTTGACGAATCTGGAACTTTGATTTTAGGATAATTGGTTAGGCACGAGAGTGCGATTAATTACCTGACAGAACCTAGGTGAGCAAAATAACTATTCGCAAAGAGATTTGGTTTAGTTGTTTTGTGAACAAATCAAACCTGAACTAAAAGCTGGTTTAGACTTTAGGATTCGCAAAGAGATTTGGAATTCTAGGATTTAGACTTAGATAGTTTTCGCAACGAGAGTTGGTTAGCTATACTTTAGTGATTTGAGTTCTAGAACCACACTAAATCTGAATCCTGTTAGTTAGTTTATCTACATTCATTGAATTCCTGAGAAATACCCTGAGCCTATCTTCTTTCCTATTGATTCACAACTCATTTAATTTACGTACTTGCTTTCAATTACATCTTTCTGGTTTAGCTTAATTCGAAACTATACAATCTATTGTGTGAATTCTGGAGTTCTTGTGTTCGACCCCTAACTATACTACGACAACTGCTTTAGTACTTTTAGGGTATTAATTTGAACATATCAATGTGGTCTATGGCGTGACATTCAAGAGCAAACATTGGATTGAGATGGTGATCAACCTCAATAAGCGCAATATCACAATAATGAATTGTGGGCTTCCAACAGAGAAAACATATATTGCTCTTGATCATGTGAGACAATTCGCAGGTATAAACTCTACTGTATATCACTTAGGTTTCAATTTTTCTTTGTTGCTTTTACTTCTGGAATAACTTTGGTACTTTTGCAGAGATGATTCATGTTCTTATGTGTGTCGCTGCAAACAAAACAGCTACTGACGAGGACATAGTTCCTTATGAGGTTGAGAAATTAGAAGGGAAAAATATCCCCTAAGACCAAGTATTCCGAGAACCGCGCTTTTTGTGTTGAAGATGATAGAGTGCCATTCAATGGGAGTTAAAGACATGTCAAAGCTTGCTAATGGGAATGCACATGACCTTAGAAGCAAGCTGGCATGTGAGTTGTTTGAAGAGCTTGCTGTTGAGTCTACATGAAAATGGAGAATGATTCCTAAAACTTGTTATGGAAGTTGTCTTTTTCTTATCCGTTTGTTCTCTTGAATTTATGGTGTTGCAGTTACATTATGTTATGTATCTGATTAAGACTTTATAAATTATGTATCTAATTAAGACTCTACATCGATTAGATTTTTGGTTTATTGATTTGTGCAATTTAGTAACATTTCTTGGTGATTTAGGAAGGTTTATTACTGTTTTAGGAAGACTATTCTAAAACCGTCAATTTCAGTTTTAAAGCTTTAAGAATCACATTACTAGTGAATACTAAAAGTAGCAGTTGTGAAAAATGTCTAATTGTTTGTTTCAAACGCTAATCTAAATCGATTAGATTCTTGGTTCATTGATTTGTGCAATTTTAGTAACATTTCTTTTAACTGGCGTTGCGTTCTTCAATCTGAAGACGATAGCAAAAGGAAATTATTAAACTTTGATTTTATACGAAAAATCCTAGCTTCTTCATGTTGGTTTGGAACAAAATCCATTCAACGAAAAGAGAAACCAGAGATCGAAAACGACGATTACCTCGAGGATCGCCGAGTAACTGGCGTTTCCTTCTTCAATCTGACGAATGATATAAAAGAACAAAATGATAAACCCTGATTTCTACTTAAAACCCCTAGATTTCTGTAAAACCCCTAATTTTTGGAAGAAAGAAGCGAATTTGAACAAAGATCCAGAGAACCCAGAGACTGAAAAAACAACGAGAGTACCTTGAGGATCGTCTGGTGGAGACGGAAAGCTGAAGAGGAGGCGTATGGTCTCGGGCCGTAGATTTATGATCCGGATTCGAGTTAGATTTAGCGTAATGCCTTTTGACGGGCCGGGTCTGCATTTCGTAGATCGAGACGTTTAAGGTTCCTCCGATTGTTGGATTAGGGTTTGTGATGGGCACTGAACATTTCGTCCTCGTTCTCATCGCAGGCATTGTGAGTGACTCACTGGTTTGGTTTTCAAACTTCTCTCCTTTCCTTGGTAAAAGAGAAAGTTTTTTTTTTTAATTTGGGGATTTTTTGTTAAACCATATAAACATGTGTGTTTGTGTGTTTAACAATAATACGATTTGGCTCAGTTGGTAATGTGTTCGTTAATTTGTTCTGAAGGTAAGGGGTTTGAGTCTCCAAATTTACGTTTTTTAAAATAATAAAACGACGTCGTTTTAGGGTTTAACGGAAATTCTGAACGGAGACTTAACGACAAGTCTGATTTGGCCTGGTCAACGAAAATATGGGATTAAAAGTGGAAGTCAAATAAAGTTTACGGTTTATTTTGTCCATCTGATAGTTTGAGCTTTTTTTGGCTGAAAGTGGTAAATTGGGGTTTTTTTGCATTTTTCCCCTATAAGTAGCAGTTGTGAAAAATGTCTAATTGTTTGTTTCAAACGCTAATTTACATCGATTAGATTCTTGGTTCATTGATTTGTGCAATTTTAGTAACATTTCTTGGCGATTTAGGAAGGCTTATTACTGTTTTAGGAAGACTATTCTAAAACTGTCATGAGTTCTAAAGCCTTAAGAATCACATTACTAGTGAATACTATAAGTAGCAGTTGTGAAAAATGTCTAATTGTTTGTTTCAAACGCTAATCTACATCGATTAGATTCTTGGTTCATTGATTTGTGCAATTTAAGTAACATTTCTTGGTGATTTAGGAAGGCTTATTACTGTTTTAGGAAGACTACTCTAAAACCGTCAATTTGAGTTCTAAAATATATAATAATCTTACTAAAATCTCAAGGTATTTTCCTGAAAACAATAATAAGAGTCAGTATAACCAGACTTCGAAAATGATGAAAAAAAGTAAAGTCTTGCACAAAATATAAGTTTGTCATATAGGTGATTTGCATGTACTCTTGTTGTGTCCTCCTCTGGAGCATCTGCTGCACTTGTGTCCTTGTGATTTTGAAACGGGTACACCAAACTCTCCCAATGATCTCTTTCTCTTTTTCGGAAGTCTCCCACTGTTTTTCTTAGTAGTTGGTGGGGCACGTGAATATTCAGATACAGAATCTAGGAAATTATCGGTAGTTAAATCTCCACCGGGATGTATGCTCTCAGCATATGCTCTAGCCCATGTTTCTGTTAAGTACATCTCATCAACGTACTTGTTTTCATCCTTGTTTGTACGCTTAGCTGCAGCAATAGCATGAACACAAGGGATCTTGTCGATGTCAAAAACGAGGCATGTGCACTGCTTGTTTGCCAGGTGAACAATGTACTTCCGAGTCTCGTCCTTCACCTCAAACTCATACCGATCTACTTGGAAAACATCAAGTTTCATTGCAGCATCATACCTTTCTAGCATCTCCTTCACTACACGTGGTGTGACGAGCTTGTTGTGTTTAGAAGCTTTTTCCCTTCGTTCATGAAACCACGTTGTGAGAGTTAACCTAATAGTCTCAAGGAGAGAAACTATTGGCAACTCACGAGTCAAGTTTAACATCGAATTCAGTGACTCTGCAATGTTGGTTGTCATGATATTGTATATGTTCGAAGGTGCATAAGAGCGAGCCCACTTTGCAAAATCAGAACCTTCAAAATAATCAGCTAATTTGGGGCTTTTGCTTCTTATGTGATATATCATGGTTTTTATCCCTTTTAAGCCATGATATAGGTCCATTTTATATAGTCTTTATACTATTTTGTAGTGTTTTAGAGTATTTTACAGGTTTTAGCATGTTTGGAGCATAATTGGAGATATTGGAGCTTTTTGGAGCATTTTGGAGCAAAACAGAAGTTCGTGTAGCTGAGTACCCGATTTGAAGCCCTTGTATCGACCAACACCACCTGGTGTCGATCGATACTGACATCATGAAGGAAGGAAGCACGTCACTGCCCGAGTATCGATTGATACCACTCAGGTATCGGTCGATACCGTCGTCCATGGGGAAGGAGACGCGACTTTTATGAAGAATTGAAAAATTGCAAAATTGCCCAAAAGACTTTATTATTTACAATTTAGCCCAAAACGTGTTTTAACATTATAATTAGGTTTTTCAGCCACTTTTGTTGGCTAAGCTTGATTTTACTTCTGTTCTACTTTGGTTTTTGGAGAGACAACTCTGAACTCCTATTTTCTTATTTGATTTCTTTGATGATCTATTCAATCATGTTTATTGTTTCAATCTCCATGTCTGAGTAGATCCCTTGTTAGGTTCAGGGTTCTCATAAGGGTTTTCTCTGAATGTTAGGTTAATTGATTGATTAGGATTCACCATCTGAATTAGTTCTTCGCCTTAGGTTGTTCCCATAGCTAATTCTAGGTTGACGAATCT